>CM076572.1:523039665-523157709 GCA_034641835.2 Pinus albicaulis | reverse complement strand
CTCATTCTTGGGTTGTCCCAAGCCTTCCAGCGCTGTAACTTGGTCTCTCATTTCTCCAATCCTTCCTGGATCTAGATCTGGTGCAACACTTTATGGAGCCTTCCCCATAAGATCTGAATCTGATGGCATTCCAAGTGGCTTGCCATGAGATAAGAATGTCCCTTGCATCATCCTCATGAACATGAGAGAAGGAATTGTGAGATCCCTACTTCCACTGTGCAAATCCATCTCTGTTGTTTGTGTGGAAGTACTAGGTGAAGGATAAGTATGCATGCCTTGAATCATTTGTGGTTTCCCACTCTTCAAGCCCACCCACTCCATTTTCAAAGCTTTCCAATCAGTGGTAACCTTCCCCACGGTAATCAACCATTGGACACCCAAGATGATGTTGGTGTATGGTATGTCAACTACAAAGAAGTGATCCACCAAAGTGTAGGATCCCATAGTGACAGAGAGTGATGGAACATATTGCATGCATTGCATGGTCCTATCTCCTGGGACCAAAATAGAAAATCCCTCAAAAGCATCAGTAGGGATTTCTCTCCTTTGCACAATATGAGCATCAATAAAGTTGTGGGTTGCCCCACTGTCAATCAGGACATATACTCTCTGATTCATGACTAAACCTTGCACTCTTAGGGTCAAGTACTTGGGCATGGCTCTCAGAGATGCAAGAGTCCCACTCATTGGAGCAAAGGCTCCCTTCCCATCTCTGGATGGTGTTTGATCTTCCTCATCATCATTAGCGTTGTGACCCCTCCTGGGTTCATCATCTTCATCTTTTTCCTCAAGATCTGAAAAGACTTCTATGTAGTGTGATTTTCCTGCAGCACATCTATGTCTCGGTGCCCATGACTCTTGGAAAGTGAAGAACAATTTATTTTTTCTCAATTCCCTTTTGAGATCAATATCAAGAGGCTTCTTCAAAGATCTCTCCTTGGGAGGAGCAGCTTTTCCCTCCTTCCCCTTAGAAAAGTGAGGGGCCTTGCTTTGGAAAGTTGCCTTTGCTTTTGGCAAGGCATCTTGGAGGTCTCTAGCCCTCTCAATGGCATCATGCAAAGTGATGGGCTTGGTATATTTAACCAACCCATGCAAAGGTTCCTCTAGGCCATCAATGAACATGTAGACCCTCCTAGCTATAAATAGATCAGGGACCATGACTGATAATCTCAAAAACTCAGAGATATAAGTCTCTTCATCCCCTGATTGCTTCAGTTTTGCAAGGCTTATGAAGGGTGTTTCAGGATCCCTCCTGTAAAACCTCTCCACAAGTATTCTAGTAAACTTAGAATAGGTAGTCACATTGATGTGTCCCAATGTAGACAACCCATGGAACCACCAATTGTGTGCTTCACCTTCAAAGTGCAGCGCTGCAATCTTGATGGCTTCAACCTCGGGGACTTTGTTCAACTGAAAATAGATATCTAACTTTTCTACCCATGCCTTGGCAGAGCTGGAGGATGATCTGTCAAACTTGGGCAAAATAATCTACCCATAGAGTGGTGTCTGTCATGATTATGAAAGAACCCACCATCTCTATATTGTTGCCTTGGTCTTCTCCCGTCCTTGAGGTGACAAAAACTTGGAAAAACAAGTTATCCTTAAATCTCTAACTCTGAGAATCATACTCCAAAAAGTAATCTTCAAGGGAGGCTTGTTCTTGAGGTCCTTCATTCTCCACAACCAAGAAAGTAGGCATGGTGGAGCGTTGTGAAGCTTGTGGGGCTTGTGGTTGGTTAACCGGTTGATCAGTCCAGTGATGAGACATGTTAGAGCTTTCCCTCGGATGAAATCTCCTAGGAGATTCCCTCACTCTATCCATCCTCATCTCTTTGATCTCCTTGGCAATATCTTGCATGGCCCCCAAAAGAGTTCTTGCAAACTCTTTTGCTTCTTTATCATTTACAGCTTCAGGGGCTATACCCTTGTCTTGACCCTTGTGACGATCATCAGTAGTGTAATCAAACTTCTTGTGACTTATTTTCTAATACCTCTTCTCCCTCTCAGTAAGAGGATCATATTATTCTGAATGCAACATGGCTGGTGCTCCAAGGAAAGCATAGGCTGTGCCAAGAAAGGAGCTCTGATACCACTGTAATATTCCAAATCAGGAATAACACAACAAGTCTGCTGAAATAATGCACTCCTAGGAGATTGATGTATAGAAATGGGTTTAAACCCTTGGATCCCTTAGATCAGCAGATCTAGAGCCTAGATCCAAAATGGGAGCAAAAACAAATCAAACTAGGTGTGCTAAACGGATCTCCCACCACCTAGTCTAGCTGAAAAACACCCTACAAGAGGGGCTGCAGCTACGCACAACAAAATTCTTTAGAAATAATGCAGTCTTGGACAGTATGAGTATGAGGGCATCAAATATGATTAACTTATGAATTTACAGCAGCAAATCAGAATTATAATGAAACTCTTTCAGTATATAATAGAATACATGAGGCAATAGAGCAAGAAATCCTCAGAAAAGAGAGCTACAACACATATATATCTGTAAAAATGGCTCAACAACGTTATTTAAAGGAGCTGTAGCAACTGAGTATTACAACTCAGATCTAGGACAGATCTGTGGACAAAACATCAGATCTATTTCAGATCTGGAAACTAGATAGTCTTATTTACGAGATCCCCTTGGGGTTTTGACCAAATCATGCATAAACAAGAGTAGATTTGAGTTTCAAGTTGCAAATCTGTAAAATGCTGCAGTAATTTATAAATATATCATTACATTACAATAGATCAGATCTAAATAGAACATGGATCAGCAAGATAATCCATGGATCACCAAAGTGGAAGGTAAAGCCCAACACCAGAGATCTCTCATCAAAACTGTGATAAAAACACCATGAAGAATCTCATATCAAAATAACGCAGTTCCTCAATGGAAACAACGCGGTAGCTCAAATGACATAGATGGCCAACTACCAAGTTACATATCTGAAGTGAAAATAGGAGAGGCACTCTTCCAGGAGGTTAAAAGACACACTCCATGAGAAGAGGCTCCCAAAACAAGCTAGATCTCTGCAGATCTAGAATCCCACTTGTTGTAGCTTGCAAAAGTAGACAAACCCTCACTGGATCTGCACTGCAATTGGAATTAGAGCTTGGCCTCAAGCTTGATAGTGGATCAAATCAGAAAATACTCCTCCAAGAATCCTCAAAGGAAGAGGTGAAATCCCTGCATAGGAACTCCAAGTGCTAAGCATCACAATCCTCCACTAACCAACAGAGAATAGTATTTGTTTAAATAGAAAAGATAATCAGAAATATAATCAATCAACAACCTTCTCTTGCTGCCTTCCCTTTCCTTTATAAGATGAGAGCCTTGCAAACCCTAAACCACCTTGATGAGTTAGCTCTTTTCACATGAGGGGCCTCCTTATAGAACTGCGCTGTCCCTTCATGAGATACATTGAACCTAGATAGCATTGTAGATTTGGTCAAGGTTGACCCAGTCCCATGTATAAATTTGAATAATAGATGAGTTATTCACTGAGATTATCCTGATTACACACTATTTGAGCTTCATGCATAATACATAACCTCTTCTACCATTGATCATCAATTTGCGGAATTAAAAAACAGTCGCATGCACACATTGAACATTAATCAATCACACATATCAACACAGTATGTAATGGGGAAAGCTTACAGCTGAAAAACCCCAACTATCTGTATATTATAATGATAGATAACATGTAACAATCATAGTACAAACTCCTCACAAGCTCTCAGCACTATCTCCAATTGTTACACACAAAACAAGCTCAGATCATGCACATCCCATGCTCCAATCTGCTCCACCTGTTTGCCTGCCTCTACTGCGCAATCCAAGATGAAGAATTATGAGATCCAAGTTCGAATCCCACTGGCTTGTACTGTGCAATACTCATTGGCAATCTCAATCAATGTGTGTGCAAATCTCATGCACAGCTATAGTCACAACTGATAGTAGACTCACCCTTTCACCCACCTCTAAAACTGGTCTCCACTGAACTGTCCATGCACTGCAGTTAACTGATGTATTCTTTAGTTGATTTATGAGTTAATAATTAGTGAATTAAATAATAATTAATTCACACCACTCATCACTGGTGTATTTATCAGTTAGACTAAATACAACTAGTTCAACTAAGTTAAACCGAACACAACTCCATCAACTGTCTCATCAACTCCATCAAACTCTGCCACATGAGTTCTAACTGAATTCAACCATGCAATAGCTCAACTAAACCCTAGGAATAGCGTAATTCCTTCCGTCAGCTGCATGTGCCACATCCATAGCTCGAACTGAAGTGTTGCAAGAGGATAAGATAATGTTTATAGTCCAAATATTATTAAGAGCTAATAATATTCGACTGATCTATTTTTAGACTGGCAGTCTAAAAATAGACTCTGCCCAGTATGTCTAAAAATAGAGGTCCATCTATTTTTACCAACTTGACCAACCATCCACAAATAGCAACCTGAGACTCATAGACCATGATCCATATGTCTAAAAATAGACATAGTCTAAAAATAGACTTTGCGACAAAAATCACCTGTGTGGCCCCCACCTAGTTTAGGTGATCACTTTCCAACTAGGATCTAGAAAGATGTTTCAGGATGCCTCCTTCACTGTTTCTTGTTACAATCTTCAACATCCCATAGCTCAAACCCATTTCACACCTGCAAGTGATTTATTTACATGGCCCCGATTTATCTTTGTTAACATGGGCATTGATTTATTCAGTCTTTTTAGGAGTTTTACATGTCCTCCTTTATTCATTTATTCATGAAAAAGAAAGTAAAACAAAAATGAATATTCCTCTTAGCTGAGGCTAAGTAGGAATATTACACACAACTAGCGAGAATGCCCATTGGACATGGTACGAACATGCGCCATCTGTACCAAAGACCACACCACTGAACAATACCCATCACTACCAGGTTTGAAAGCAGTCTTCAAAAAAGCAGAGGAGGAATCCGAACTAGTATATTTAGTGAATCAACATCGACAGTGGCAAGCCCGAACTATAGGTATGTCATAAGATCCATCTTAGTTCTTTTCTTCGTCACAGTTTAATCAACAAAAAAACCCTGGGACAACATGGCAAAATCAACCACCTTTTTCTACCCGGCCACCTTAGCCATTCTCCATTCCCCCTTGGCCAACTCAATCCTTTCCAAGTAACGGTTGGCCAAATTCTTTTTTCTCTCCTCAATTTTGGAATAACAATCCATATTCATCCTAGTGGCCTGCCTCTACCTCACAAAATCCCAATTGGTCCCGAAACTGGCAGTGATCCTTGGGAATAACCAATTCACCTATGGGAACGGGTCCTCAACCTCAACCCACATTGCCAAATCCATATCTGGTACCATAGAATTCTCAGCCTCTGATACGCCCTCAACTGCCAGCTCAAACAAACCCAAATCCGAACAATAGACTAGTGCATTTGATCCAAAGCATTGAAAATCCAGACCTCAAAGTCGAGCAAAAAGAATGCAGTGATCTTAGGTTAAGATCTGGACAAGTTATTAGCTCGGGGGAAGTCACATATCCGTAACAAGACAAATCAGAACCCCCAACTGAAATTAATCCATCAACAATAATCGATACAGAAATAAGACAGGAAGAAGGCACAAGTGAACAAGAAGACTTTGGGAAACTTGTTAGTGATTTTGATCCCTTGTTCCCCGAAAGATTAGTGATACCTATACCAATTGTCTATCCATATTTTGATCTTTTGGGGGAACTTAATAATATTTATATTAAAATTCCTCTCCTCCAGGCCATTTAAGACATCCCAATCTATACTAAGACAATTAAAGAACTATGTACAAAAAAATCTATGAGGAAAACATAAACTTCTCCAACTATCCATGTCGTAGGAACCTTGTTTGATTTATTATTGGGTAGGGAGACACCTCTAAAGTATGAATATCTAGGGATTCCTATAGTCACAGTCCAAATATATGGTTGCTCTTTCCCAAACACGCTAGTCAAATTGGGCGCAACCATTAATATTTTGACTGCAGAAACTTGTGAAACTCTTGGCATTAGCTCTTTAGAACCAACCTCCACCTTACTAGAACTTGATAATCGATCAATTTTCAAACCAGAAGGAACTCTGAAAGAAATCATGGTTTATTTTGATTCATGGGAGTACCCGGTATATTTTATAGTCATAAATCCAAAAATCCAACTGGATGGACATCCCTTGATTTTGGGTTTTCCTTGGTTGGCTACAGCTGATTCTTACATAGGCTGTCGTACAGGCAGCATGACCATTGCTAAAGGGGAGGTTGTAAAAAATATTTTTCTATACCCGCTAGCAAAACCAAGTCTTCCCATTGTAAAAATTCACAAACACTCGCCAGCATACCTGGAAGAAAAAATTCGTTCACCACTCATAATAGCTGAAGCACTTGAATTCAAAAATCAGACTGAAGATGACATAATCAATAATTTTATTAATCAATCAGCTGCTGCAGAAAATGAAAATGCCAAATGTTAAAGCAAATCCTTGATAATGAGGCACATGAAGACCCTTTTGAAGGATAACGATGACCAACACATACCCACAACTACCGTTCATAATAGCAAACCTATTGAAATTGAACCAAGAATTTTTTTAAAAATCAATGACAATCTAAACGATGACCAACAGTGAGAGCTCATTAAATTTTTACAAAAATACAAAGGAGCATTTGCTTGGGATTATTCAGACATGAAGGGCATATATCCCAAACTTTTTACCCATCATATTTACACCGAAAAAGATATTCTTCCCATTAGGAAACCTCAACGAAGATTGAACCCGCACCTTAAAGATATTGTGAAGGAGGAATTACCGAAATTGCTAGATGTGAAATTTATCTATCCCATTTCAGATAGTAAATGGGTCTCTCTACTAGTATTTGTCGCTAAGAAAAATGGAAAGCGGTGAATCTGTGTGGATTACAAGGAATTTAAAAAAGCCACACAGAAGGACCACTTCCCGCTTCCATTCATTGATCAGGTCCTTCATACATTGGCAGGGAAATGATTCTTTGCATTTCTCAATGGTTTCAGTGGATATAATTAGATTCAAAATTCCCCTAAAGACCAAGACAAAACCACGTTCACCTTCCCATGGGGTACGTTTGCTTACAGATTGTTACCCTTCGGCTTATGTAACGCCCCAACGACATTCCAGAGGGCTATACTCAGCATTTTCATTGATATGATAAATTAACGTCTTGAAGTTTATATGGATGACTTCAACCCATATGGGGATGATTTTTAACAAGCACTGCAGACATTGGAAAAAGTGTTGGAACGATGTATCACCACCAGGTTATGTTTGAGTAATGAAAAGTGTCACATGATGATGACAAATGGCGTGATCCTAGGACACTACATCTCTACGGTTGGAATACAGGTAGATCCAGCAAAGATAGAGGTAATTCTCTTACTATCCACACCCTATACTCAAATTAAGGTACGTAGTTTCCTCGGGTATGCAGGATATTGCCGTAGATTGATAAATATTTTTTCACAAATTGTTGCGCCCTTGTATGCTTTAATTGGAAATGTTGAATTCAAATGGTCTGAAAAGTGTGACACTGCTTTTAAATATTTAAAGAGGCTAGTATTGACTGCACCAGTATTGCATGGTCCCAATTGGAAAATACCATTTCATATTTCATCAGATGCATCAAATACAACGATAGGAGCTATTCTTGGTCAAGAAGAAGATAAAAAGCCCTACGCTATTTATTATATCAGCAAAAATCTCACCCTTGTTGAGCTAAATTATACAGTCACAGAAAAGGAATTCTTAGCAGTCATATATGCCATAAATAAATTTAGACATTATATAAATGGCTATCAAGTATTTCTGTATACTCATCATTTTGCCATTAGGTACTGAGCTAACAAACCAATTACAAATGGGAGAGTGAATCGTTGGTTGTTACTTTTGTAGGATTTTGATATCACTATTAAAGATCGTCCAGAAAAGGAGAACCCAGTCACAAATTTTATGTCTCGGGTCCCAAAGGTAAATGATCCGCTAGCGGTAGAGGACCAGTTTCCTAATGAACACCTGTTTGTTGTAGCAGTAAAAGCACCATGGTATGTGGATGTGGAAAATTACCTCGCAGTAGGAAAACTGCCTAGACATTTAAAAAGAAAAGAAAATAAGTCAATTTTCCAACACAACACCCTCTTTTCTTAGATTGGTGGGTATCTCTTCCACACAGGAGTTGATATGCACATACGTAGATGCATCCAGGAAGATGAAATTTTTGACATCCTAAGGGCCTGCCATGATGAACCTTGCGGTGGACACTTCACAGACCACAGAACTAGGCACAAGGTATTACAAATGTGCTATTATTGCCCCACTATTTTTAAGGATGCTAAGAAAAATGTGCAGGCCTACGATAACTACCAAAGAATGGGTCGCCTCGGTCAATCTGATGAAATTCCCCTACAACCACAATTGGTGATAGAACCTTTTGAAAGGTGGGCACTAGATTTTGTTGGTCCATTCAATCCACCCTCAAACCATAAATCTTATATACTGGTTGCCATAGATTAAGTAACGAAATGGGTCGAAACAGTAGCATTGCCGAGAGCCGCAAAATAAATAGTTATTAATTTTATTTTTGAAATGTTTGTGCAATATGGCTTACCCAGAGAAGTGATAACAGACGGAGGGGCGCAATTTGTAGGACATAAGATTACAACCACTCTATGGAACCACCACATTTTGCATAGAATCACTTCTCCCTATCACCCGCAGGCGAATGGGCAGGTCAAAAGTACCAATAAATTCATTGAAAAAATTCTGACCAAAACGGTCTCGACACATCAGCGGGACTGGGCTACTAGACTACCAGAGGCCTTGTAGGCTTATTGCACAACTTGGCGAAATACTACTATATATTCTCTGTACCAACTTGTATTTGGCAAGGAACCCATTTTTCCCATTGAATTTGAAATAAATACTCTCAGAACAATGCAAGAAGTGGGAGTGGACTTGACGGAGGCCCAAATAAAGAGACTACAATAGATACATGAACTAGATGAAGCCCGATTACTTGCTCTACAATGTACCGTAATCGTTCAGCAGCAACGGGCTAAGTGGCATGACAACGTGATCAAGAAGAAGACATTCCAGGAAGGAGACTAGGCACTCCTCTACGACTCCAGATTTCAAGACTTCCCAAGTAAACTATAGACACGAAGGCTCAGCCCATACAAGATTCAAGAAGTGCATAACAATGGCACTCTCACTTTGACTACCATAGATAGGTCCGGTTCTTCTTTCCAAGTAAACAAACATCGGGTACGTATTTATCATAAACCACACACAAAGGAGTATTTCTAACAACAGGTGTGTGACAACCCCGCCATGAAAATTTTAGTTGCAGGGAGTAATGACCCGACAAATTTACCTTTGCAAAAATCCATTCTTTTCAGTTTTTTAAATAATGTATATATCATCTTGCATTCGATTGTGATTTACACTTTGATGAGTTTTGCTATTCAGTCAATTAAACAACGGATTTTTTTTCTTTTTAGTGTTTTTCTGTTTAAATGAATGGACAACTTCTATTCAATCGACTGAACAACCGTTGTTCGATCAAATGAACAACGGATTTTATTTTTAGTGTTTTTTCTATTCAAAAAATTGAACATATGATGTTCAATCGACTGAACAACTGCTGTTTGGTCAAGTGAAGAACATATTTTATTTTTGTGTGTTTTTTTTGTTCAAGCGATTGAACAACTGCTGTGCAATCGCCTGAACAACCATTGTTCAGTAAAGTGAACAAAATATTTTATTTTTGAGTTTTTTTGTTGTTCAAATGATTAAACAGCTATTGTTCAATCGATTGAACAATTATTTTTTGGTCAAATGAACAACGGATTTTATTTTTGCATGTTTTGATGTTCAAACGATTGACCAGCTGCTGTTCAATCGATTGAACATCTGTTGTTCAGTTAAATGAACAACAGATTTTATTTTGTGTGTTTTGTTGTTAAAACAATTGAACAATTGTTGCTCAATCGACTGAACAACCACTGTTCGATCAAATGAACAACAAATTTTATTTTGTGTGTTTTTGTTGTTCAAACGATTAAACAACTGATATTCAATCGACTGAACAACCGTTGTTCGGTCAAACGAATAGTGGATTTTATTTTTTGTGTTTTTTTTGTTCAAATTATTGAAGAACTGTTGTTCAATCAAGTGAACAACCATGCTTTTTGTAATAAATAACTGTCTAAATGAATTTTTTCCAATTTCATGACCATATAACCATTTTTTATGCACTTTCTCATGAAAAGTAGCTTGTGAATGGGGAATGAGCATCTAAGAAGGAGAAAAATAGTGATATTAATAAGAATTATGATTTTTTTAACCTTTGATGGGTATATTTATTTCTAGACATTGATATGATCTAAACTATGTAATGGTTTGTTGGATATCTTTTATTCAAAGATATTATGAAGAAATTCATTATCTTAATACCATGTTGGTTTATATTTTTACACTATCAATGGTTGATCTTCTAGGGTAGGGTCACTTAGGAATAAGTGTATAACTTTTATTAGAATTTATTTTCACTCCTCACACCATCCCTAACCCTTAAGGAGTTAATGAGCCTCCCTCTATTTATGATTAAAAAATATACAAATATGAAAATAATATGCAAATCCTTTAGAGAGGATAGGGGTTCTCATCATCAGCCAACCTACCATTATCATAAGGAGATAACAAGTAACATTCCCACAATGGCCACCAATCTAGGGCGATGACCTTATAGCTAAAGAAAAAAAAAACTGCCTGAAGGACAGGAGGTCTCATCATGAGCCAGCCTGATTACTTTGTTAAATCCTAGTGAATGGAACAATGACTATCTGGTTACCAAGCCAACACAATGGTCTTTCTATAAAAGCAAATTAATTATCTAAGCACTAAATTGAGGATCCTAGCTCATTTTTGGGTTAAAAAGAAACCTTGTTGAGGCTATGGACGCCTGCTGGCAGCAGTGGCTCTGCTTGTGGCATTGGAGTTTCGTGTTGAACAACCAATCATTTTATATTCACTCATTCTTACTAGCCCATTCCCAAAGGAGAATTTATCATGAGAATAGTGTTATCTGTATAAAAACCAATACGCATGGTAAAACTACATATGAATTTACTTAATTATATCTAATCACTTAATTCTAGTAGCCATTACCACTCTTTACATATCATGTTCTGTCACTGTGTTGGTGTATTTGGTGCACGAGTGTACCAATCCACTCTTCCTTAAGAGGAGTGGTTGTTTCCTCTTAAGTTCTTGGTCAGAGGTAGATAATCAAGGGAGTCAGTAGGTTAGTGAACATGCCATAAAATAAAACATACTAGATAATATAGAGATAAAATAAAAGCTAAACTAAACCAAATAACACAAAGCTCCTATCGAGTCAAACAACACAATAATACCAATGACGACATCTATGTCCCCTCTTATTGTGTGCCAGTAGGAAAAAAGGTAGAACGTTTACACACTTGCCAAGGGGCCCTTAGAACTAGGAAGTTCTAAGATCCGAAGCAAGGACATTTTTACCTCTGAGTCACCTTGGTGCAAGGTCCCTCTCTCTATACTCCAAAGGATTGGATTTTTTGGGTGGCCAACAACTGAATCCCCTCTCTACTTCTACTCTATATCACACAATGTTGGATTGCTTGAAGCAATTTTGGAGAGCATAACAATGTGCTCTCCCTTTGTTCATCTCTTGGGGGCCTTTTATAGATGGCTTCAAACTCTCCTTCCCTCCCTTGGTATATTTATGGATGGTGACCCAAGAGAGGGGGATGATTCCATTGTGTGCCACATTATTCCATTGTGTGCTCCCTTGAGGTCCTAAGGAAGCTTGGGGGGCTGTCCTTGGGCGGCCTCAAGTGCAGGATCAATTTCTTGGAGTGTGCCTTGTGGTCCCAGAAAGTGACTTTCGCCACTCTCAGGGCCATGCGGATTTTTGAGGAAAAGCCGCGAAAAGGCACGCTTATCGAAGACAAATGTGCGCGAAGGTGTATTTTGCTAGTTTCTTGCATGCACAATTTGATTTTTATTCTGGACCTTAGAGATTTTTTAAATTCTTTAGGTTTTGTAATGTGTCTCATCCCTGTAAATGATCTGAAATGACTGTATTGTTTTTTCTGTGCTAAGTGTCTTTTCAGTTTATAAACACGTGCATACTTGTCTCATTAGTTTGCTTAAGGATTGAGGATTTTAACCATGAATTGAATATGATTTTAGGTGAATTAGAAGCACAAAACAAGATTAAATAAAACTGAAAAACAATGTAAAATAGAGAAATAAGTCACCACATATAATTTACGCAACATGCATGATGAAGCAGTTCACCCCTCCTGGGCTACATCTACTGGTTCAACTCCTAATGGCATGTCCATCTTTCATTATGCTCAAAATTTTGCTATTACATGTAGTAACAGGCCTCTAATGGTTGTTTTCTCTTCACCTGCAATGGCTCCAGAATGATCCAATTAGTAAAAAATGACTCTTCATTGACTCAGAATGGGCGAAAATTGAGTCTACTACTCTTTTTCCCAGTTACACCTAGAAAAATTACAAATATAATGGAGGAATCCACTTAACTAGAGTTAAATTTAGTGGATTCCGCCATAAAAAGCACGCCTCCAAAAACTCCATCGGAACTAACCGTGGAATTTAAGGTTAGTGTTGGGGTGGCCACATGCCAACACTAAACCATGCGGCGATCACAACCGTTGGCAGAACCAGGGCATGTATTTGTGGGTTGAATGGAACTCTAGTTTAGTGGCATGAGTTAGTAGATACCGTTTGTAATAACTGCACAGAGGGTAAACCGTAATACCATGTGAACACTACAATGAAACTACCAGTTGGATGTCATATAGACCATGGAGTTTATGTTAAGGTTGCAATGTGGTAAGTGTATGGGGACCACTAGCGGGTTGGGACCACCGACGGTTCCAACCCCCAATACGTATTGTATTAAACTTGAAATAGAACCTGACTCCTATATAGGTTAAGTTCTAATGCATAGCTT
Source organism: Pinus albicaulis (assembly GCA_034641835.2). Classification (NCBI taxonomy): domain Eukaryota; kingdom Viridiplantae; phylum Streptophyta; class Pinopsida; order Pinales; family Pinaceae; genus Pinus; species Pinus albicaulis. Next base: position 523,144,614 of record CM076572.1, on the reverse strand, counting down.
GAGAGGTGTGGCATGTGCATGCTCTGCTGGAGGTCACAGGGTCGAGCCTTGTGGACCTCACCAAAATTTTGTTATACCATTTCGGGTACATGCGGAGGCCTTAGGGTTGGCCACTTGTCACCCTCTGATTGGCCCAAAACATAAACATACAACCATTTGACCAATATAATTGCACCATTTTTCATCCTGCGGTTGGCTCTGAGGAAGGATTATTCCTCGAAATATTCCTTTGGTGAATGTGCATCCTATTCAACCTTGTTCAAACTGTCGCAAAATTTACCTGTTTGTCTTTTCGATCAGAATGTGATATCTCCCTCATACGACATTGGTTTTTTGAATTGTCCACGGCACCAGAATCAAGAAGATGAGATCTATGCAACCATCCTAGTTTCAACCCAATCTTGTAACTTTGAATTTTGAGCAAAATTTATGAACTCTTGATCACTCCCCATTGGGAAGATTTTGGACCCCAAAAGAATTGATTACATGTTCAGTAGATTAGGGTACAACTCCCTCACCTTTCTAACCTCCATCCACTTTTCCTTGCTTGGTTTAGTTCCTTTGAGCCCAACTCGAAGGTAGTCAACACTTCCCCTCTTAATGCTCTTGTCCTCTTGTTAAAAATTATATCTTCCTTGAGCTCATCCAGAAATTTTGGCAAGAAATATTCAATAGAAGGTAGCTAAAAATCCTTCCTCGATCATCAATCAAAGGTGGCTCATACAAATGTAAGTTTTCAACATTAACAACTGAATAAATTTGCATATAAGAAGACAATTCAAGTTGAAATGCATTATTACCAACTTTCTTTATGATCTTGAATGGACCATAGTGAATGGGTTTGAGCTTTTTACCTTCCCCTTGCATCATTTATTTTCTAATGTGAAACCATACTTTATCTCCCTCTTGAAACTTGTGATCAACTCTATGTTTGTCATGCCTCTCTTTGTATTTGATTTGAATTTTATCAAGCTGTTCTTGAACTTTTTGATGTATAATCTGAATTTTCTCAATGAACTTTCGAGCCTTATCAATGTCACTATGGCCATCTATTGCAACATCCTTCCCAAAGATGAAGTCTAATGGTGATTTTGGCAAATACCCAAAGCATACTTCAAAAGGTGATGTTTGAGTTGAAGAGTGCTTTGCCGAGTTGTAAGCGTGCTGAATGTAATGCAGTTGCTCATCCCACAACTTAGGATGTTTTCTGCAATATCCTCTCAATGGAAGCATAATGGTTCTGTTCACCACCTCGGTTTGTCCAACTGTTTGCGGATGAAAAGAAATCCTCTTTTTCAACTTTGTGTCCATGATTGTCCATAGATTTGACCAAAAATTCCCAATGAATCTGGAATCCCTGTCACTAACAATAGAAGTTGGAAATCCAAAATGAACCCAAACATGTTGAAAATAAAGTTCAATAGTTTGTTCAGCAGTAATGGTTTTCTTACATGGCATAAGTATACACATTTTATTGAATCTATCCACAACTACATAAAGATATTTATGATGTCTTCTTGACATAGGAAGACCTCCAACAAAGTCCATGGAGACACTTTACCATGGCCTTGATGGTACCGGTAGTGGCATGTAAAACCCAAGCTTCCTATTAATAGGCTTACTTTTTCCACACATAGAATGACCTCTTATAAAACGCAACACACTATATATCATGCAAGGCCAATAGAAATACCTTTGTAGATGTGCCACTGTTTTGCTTACCCCAAAGTGTCCAGCAATAAGAGATGAATGAGCTTCTATCATGACACTTATCCTCTCTCCTTGTGGTATACACAACTTTCCAAAATGAAATAGAAATTTTTTATGCATGTGATAATCTTTTTCTTCAACTTGATTCCCTTCACTCAAACTAGCATACAAATCTTGAAAATCAATGTAATGTGCATATTGTTCTATGTAACTCTCATGTACAATAGAATCATTTTTGAGTAAAGTATATGCACTAATGATTGGTCTTGAAATCATATCAACAAATTTATTGAAAATACCTTTCTTGTACCTTATAACCAAGTGAAACTATTGAAGAAATCCCATCCACCTGAAATGTCTTGATTTCTACAATTTTGTTTGCGACTGCAAGTACTGCAATGGTTGGTGATTGGTATGCACAATATTCTCTTTACCCATCAAGTAGTGATTCCACTTCTTGACACTTTGTACCAATGCATATAGTTCTTTGTCATATGTAGGATAATTATTCACAACACCATTAAATGTTTCAGAATGAAAGCGATAGGCTTACCATGCTGCAAAAGAACTGCGCCCATGGCGTAATCACTAGCATCAATTTGAATCTTGAATGGCTATCTCAAATTCGATAATGAAAGGACTGGAGCTGAACTGATATTTTATTTTAAATATTCTAAAGATTTATGTTGTTTGCCTCCCCATTGGAAGCCTTTCTTCACACTTTTCACTGCATGCATATGAGCTGCAATGGAAGAAAAGTTAGCAATGAAATTTCTCCAATATTGAGCTGCACCTAAGAAAATTCTTACCTCGGTTACTGTTTTGGGTGTGGGAAAATTCACAATGGATTCCACTTTAGAAGGATAAATTCTCAACTCTCCTCCTCCTACAATATGCCCCAAATAGACCAAAGAAGTCTTTCCAAACTCATGCTCTGACATCTTAAGAAACAATTTCTCTTTCTTCAAAATATCAAGCACTCTATTCGCATGCACGACATGATCTTCTCTTGTTTTTTCTGAAAATCAATATGTCATCTAAGTACAAAATCAAAAAGTCATCAAGGAATGGACACAAAACACTATCCATAACACGCATGGAAGTTTCCGATGCATTACACAACCCAAATGGCATAACTAACCATTCAAAGAGTCCTTGTTTGGTTTTGAATGTAGTTTTCCATATATCACTTTCTGCAATTCTTACTTGATGGTATCCACTTTGTAAATCTAACTTAGTGAAAAACTTTGATTCTTTCATCTGATCAAGAAAATAATCTATTCTTGGGGTGGGTAACGATTATTTATTGTAATCTTGTTCAAATATTGGAAATCTACACACATGCACCAAGTCCCATCTTTCTTTGGTATCAAGATTATAGGTGAACCGCATGGAGAAATGATTGGAATTATGATTCCTTTGTCCAAAATCTCTTTTATTTGCCTCTTTATTTCAGCATTATCCATTATTGACATGCGATACATCCCTATTTTTGGAAGAGGACAATCTTGCTGCAACTGAATCTCATGTTGAATCTCTCTTTTTGGAGGCAACCATGTTGGCTCCTGAAACATCTCGTGATGTGCATTAACTACATCATATAAATATGATTTCAAATTAGGATCACATCCCTCAAATGATTCATGATTAACATCAGCTTTAGGATTAATCATAAGAAGAACAAAATTCTCACTTGAATTTACCAACCTCTTTACATGTCCATCATTTTCCATAGCAATGTTTGTCTTCTTGCGATGTGCTCTAACAATTAACTCCTTGCAATATTTGAATAAATGGTATTTTTTCTCATGGAGATGGAAGATCACTTTATTTTCATACAATTAAGGACCCCCCAACATAGTACCTGTTATGTCAAGCAAAACCACATCTAATTCAACTATGTCAACAAAATTCGCAGTGATTGCAAACTGCAATATACATTTCTTTGAAAACTGTAAATTTGCATGCTTATAAATCCAACCCAATAGATATGGTTTTGGATGTGGTATGGTCTCAAGGTTAAGTTTCTTGACCAATTATTCAAAGATTATGTTTGCTTGTGACCCATTGTCAAACAATGTGTCAATCTTGATATGATTGGATATAACCCTCACATGAAACAGTTCAATTTTTTCTTCTTCATTTGGAGCATGTATGTGACAGTTTGATGTACTAGTACTGGGTTTAGTTTCAATTTATTTTCCCTTCATGTTCTTCAATCCCATGGTTGTAATCTTAGATTCATCGCCTGAATCATCTCCTCAATCATGTTGAGATGTAGCAACAATGTTATGTTTCCCTTTGTTATTGGGTTTCTTTGGCCTCATTTCAGGATGTAATTTCCAACAATGAGTTTCATCATGGCCTTCTTTTGAACAATGTTTAAAAACCACTTTTTCTCCCTCTTTATTAATAGACGCATTCTTTTTTATTTTACCTTTTGAGGTCTTCTCTTTGTTTTTACCCTTAAAAAGTTTCTTTCTACCCTCTTCAGAAATGTTTTTCCCTCTAGCTTCTAGATGTGTGGCCTGAACACATACTTCATCTAGAATGGTGGGGTTAACATGAAAATAGTATGTTTTAGGTAGCTACGTAAGCCTCCTATGTACTTGAGAAAATTATCTTGGCTCTGAAAATCTACCCCTAATAAGAGAGCTCTTCTCCTAAATTCTTGGGTGTATTCTTGCACATTTTGTCCCTTCAATTTTCTAAAATTTTTCCAGTTTATTATGGATTTATGCATATGAGCTAACAGATAAAACTATTATTTTACAGGAGTAATGAAATATTACCATGATAGAATAATCTTACCATGTTTCTTGATCTCCTCCTTTGTCTTGGATTCCCACCAAACAAGTGTTGCACCTTCCATTCTCAATGAAGCTAATTGGATTTTGGTATCATCACATTGAAGGTTCTAGATTCTAAAATAGACCTCCAATTGCCTAATCCAATTATCAAGATTTTCTGCATTGACTTCACCATTAAACATTGGCAATTCAAACTTAACATCAAGTTTTAAAAAAGGAATTTTACCAGTGTTCTTTGACTTGTGTGGCTGATGTACTGAAGAAGTAGAGGATGATGATGATGAGGGCGAAGATGATGGCTCTCCATTGCCTCCATTTCCTCCATTTCCCTTACTTGACTTATCTTCATCATTGTGACCTTCTGAAGATCTCTCTTCTTCCTTGTGAAGTTTGGATCCTTCTCTTTTTAGTCTCTCATTCCTTTCTTGATAGAGGATTCTAACTATCTCAGTAATGTCAAGAAATGCTTTCCGAAACACTCTTTCTTCCTCTTTGGGATCAAATTCTTCATGGATTTCTCCTTCCTCTTGAAGCATACTTAACGTATCTTTTTCTTTATTATGAGGTGACCTAGTTGGTGGAGATTGTGGCAATCTTGCTCTCCTTTGATTTGGCTCTTCTTGAGACCCTTCTACTTCCACCAATTTTCCTTCTCCTCCTTTGAGATTAAGCCTAGTAAGCATTTAAAAATTGCAAACAATTAAACAATTCCTTGCACTAAAAAACACCAGAGAACAAACTCTAGCTCTGCTACCAATATAATCTGAAATGACTGTATTACTTTTGTTGTGCTAAGTGTTTTTTCAGTTTATAAACATGTGCATACTTGTCTCATCATTTTGCTTAAGGATTGAGAAATACAACCATGAATTGTATATGATTTTAGGTGAATTAGAAGAATAAAAAAAACTTAAGAACATTGAAAAATAGTGTAAAATAGAGAAATAAGTCACCACATATAATTTACACAGCAGGCATGATGAAGCAGTTCACCCCTCCTGGGCTACATCTGCTGGTCCAACTCCCAATGTCATGTCCATATTTCATTACGCTCCAAATTTTGCTATTACATGTAGTTGCAGGAAACCAATGGTTGTTTTCTCAGCATAAATGGCTCCAGAATGCTCCAATTAGTCAAAAATGACTCTTCATTGACTTAGAATGGGAAAAAATTGAGTCTCCTACTCTTTTGCCCAATTACACCTAGAAAAACTCTACTAAAACTGGAGGACTCCACTTGTTAAATTTAGTGGATTCTGCCATAAAAAACGTGCCTCCAAAAACTCTGCCAGAACTAACTGTGGCATTTAAGGTTAGTGGTTGGGGTGGCCACATGCCAACCCCAAACCACATGGTGACCTCAATCGTCGGCGGAACCAGGGCATGTAACTGTGGGTTGAATAGAACTCTGGTTTAGTGGCATGATTTAGCGGAGACCATTTGTAATAACTGCATGAAGGGTAAACTGTAATACCATCTGAAAAATGAAACTAAACTGCTGGTTGGATGTCATATAGACCACGGAGTTTATGTTACGGTTGCAATGTGGCTAGTGTATGGGGACCACTGGCGGGTTGGGACCGCCGGTGGTTCCAACCCCCAATATGTATTCTATTAAACTTGAAATAGAACCTGACTCCTACACATGTTAAGTTTTAATGCATAGCTTGGGCAGTGTTGCATGTGTGTGCTCTGTCGGAGGTCGCGGGGTCGAGCCTTGCAGACCTCACCAACATTTTGATATACCATTTCGAGGACTCTTGGCAGTCTTAGGGTTGGCCACGTGTCACCCTCTGATTGGACCAAAAACAAAAACATAAAACCATTAGACCAATACAATTTCACCACTTGTCATCCTACAGTTGGTTCCGAGGAAGGAATATTCCTTAGAATATTCCTTTTGCTGACTGTGCATTCCAGTCAACCCTGATCAAACTGTCACAAAATTTACCTGTTTGGATTTTTGACCAGAATGCCATATCTCCCTCATATGACATCAATTTTTTGAACTGTTCACAGCGCCAGAATTAGGAAGACGAGATATATGCAACCATCCTAGTTTCAAACCAATCCTGTAACTTTGAATTTTGAACAAAATTTATGAACTCCTGATCAGTAAATCCTTATGTCTAAAATTTAATAATGTCATATTTTCTTGTCCGATTTTCCAGTGATAACAGTTTCCCCCTAATGTGTGAGGTATAGAAAGAACTGTATAGCCAAAATACATTATAGTCTCTTTTATGTGTACTGTGCGGAGAGAGAGAGAGAGAGAGAGAGAGAGAGAGAGAGAGAGAGAGAGAGAGAGAGAGAGAGACCTACGTGTAACAAGGAGTTGAAAATGCCTTACAATGGGTTGAATAGCGACCATGTCCCGTGGGAACCCTAAAGAAATTGTTTGATACAATAAATAAAATTTTTCTATGAGGTAGGCATGCCCCATGCTCGTGATGCTTTGGCTAGCTAAACAAATCTATTTGAAAAATACAGATTTTGTCTGCTTCACTAGTATGGTAGTGAGTTGCTGGTTGATGACGATGATTGCTGACGCCCTCAGGGAAATTTTTCTTTGAAAATAGGTGGAATGTGGTACCCACATGCGTAAGCTTGGTATGGCATATAAATGTGCATTGTACGCATGGGTGCATGACTGGGACCTTCCCGTGTAAGCATTGCTAAAAGAGATTCTTATAAAGGCACGGGTCTTCGACGAATTTGATCAAAGTGCAATGGTTGTAAGGTACGATACCATCTTGACATGAAATACTTTGTTGTGGTCTAATGTCAGGAGGATCAATGAAATCGGTGGTCATATATTTCTCCCACAGTGCTACCCGAGGATGTCCCTTTTGTGGTGAGGGGTGATCCAAGGTACCTCTTCCTTTTTGGAAAATAGTTGTTGATGTCGACAAAAAGGAAGCCCAAACCGAACGAGAGAGTCACTGATGCAAGGGATCATGACCTTGGATGTGATAATTTTAACATAGGTATGATGGTGAGGGGCGACTGAAAACTGATGATGGGGATTAAATGGCCCAAGGTCGGAGTATAAAAAGTAGCTTGGCAGCAGTCATATCTATTTCTGATGGGGAAATCCCTAGAGTTAGTAGGACATCCACAATGGTTATATATTGGTTATGAATGTCATGGTGGCTTATGCATGAAGGGTGTGATATGCTGACCAAGGGTGACGAGGGACTATTGCCATGGGAGAAAAAATGAATGGATGAGTGGGGGACATAGTGCATCATTTACAGTCTTTGTACACTTAGAAAAAGAATGAAACAATGGGGTTTGGATTATACAAAACAAAGAGATGGTTGTTCCAAAACATGAAAGTGTTTGCTCACTGATGATGTGAGGAAGGTGCTTTTCTGAGGGTGGGGGCCTCATTGGTTGGTATCATGTGTGGGGTTGATGAAGCGGATGGAAAATGTCGCAGATGGGCTATGATGATGGAGGTGTGGTAATCCAAATGGGAGGTGCGGTGGCGCTTTCAATCTGATTTCAAAACTTGGTAGTCTAGGAAAGGGGTTTTATTTCAATATGGTAAAACTTGACTTGATGCATGGCGGGTGAATGAACATGAGGTGCTTCCTGGACTAAAGTGCTATGGACATGGCGTCATGATTTTTGTAATATATGGTCTACTTTGAGTGACGACCGCCATGGAGGGGAGGCTCTATCGACCAAAGAGGATGTTTATCATGTGGAAGGCGGGGTGATGATAACCATGGTCAGGTGCTTGGAACCTATGGTTGATTTCTTGTGGAGAAATGATGTCAGTATATGCAAAGTTCTTATGGGACTCTATCATGTTGAGGGTAGAATGATACTTGCTCTGGAACTTTCACTAGATGGAGCGATGGATGGTTTGCACAATACCTACAAAAAGTACCCCAAGTGAAAGAATATTCTTAATTCAAATATTATTCAAAGACATGTGCTAAAAAATAAGATGAGAGACGGCATACCTATTGGCACTAAAAAAATGTGTTTTCAGAGGTGTGAATGTGTGGCACCTCCTTTGGGAATTATGAAGTGCTGATCATAGTGTTGTTTTCGTTTATGCAATTGTGCCTTCTGAGCTCTCGTTATGGTCCTCTGAAGATTCTGAAAAGGGCAACATATAGGAAAATATGGCTCAATTTAGTTCATTGTGTCATTTGAGTGTGTGGGGTTTTGAGAGGTCAAAGCCTTTTGCAGAGTTGTTCTTGTTGTTGTGGTCAGCCTGAGTGCCCAAGACTTGTGATTCTTGATCCAAGTAGGCCCTATGACGTCCTGCATTTTAATATTTTCAGTATGTCAATGCCAGGGTCCATACAGGATGGGCTTGTATGGATCCCAGGTCAACTTTCACCTTGACCGCGTGGGCGATCAAGGCACAGGCGCACAAATTTTGCTCAAAAATAAGGGTTTTGCACGAAATTATTGCAGTTGTACTGGATTTGGGCGCGCACTTTCCCCGTCTATGAGAAAAACAGGCATGCTACTCTCGCGCCTGTCTGAGGAACAGGCGCGTGGAGGGCCAAAGCAAATATTTGAATTTTTTTTAGAAATTTTGTCAATTTTTTGGTGCTTTTAGTGTCACTGATGTGTTTGATAATAGGATGTATTGGAGGGAGTGGGATTAGCTGGATCTCCAGGTCGTTTTGGCCACTGATGCTCATGCGCGCCAGCAGTTGGCACGCTGGGAAATTAGGGGAATTTTGAGGTATAAAATGGGCCTCCTAAGGAAATTATAAAATAATAGTGGAAATAATAAAATAATATTTGATTACATGCAATATCCCAAAATAGGGAAAATAAGCAGTATTGGGAATATCTTAAAATATTCCAATAATGGACTGCTCAGCAATGCCTTTAAAAAAAAACACATTTCTAGAAATATAAGCCATAAAAATTAAAACCATCACTTGGATCCATTAGATATATCCATCTAGCATCTAATTCCAAGAGGAGATTAGAAACAAAAGAAACTAGGTGAGGTAAACAGACCTCCCACACCTAGTGTAGTTGAAAATGACCAAAAAACCCAAACACTACTACTCAGAAATAATGAACAAAAGATACTGCGCAGTATTATGAGGGTTTTAACTCAGAAATTAGGATAAAAATTAGATATGCTCATATATTAGACAATCATGCTCAAAAATTGAGATCTAGTCTCCTTATTACAATTACGAGATAACCCAGGAAGGGTTTCTTGTCATACACTCTGAATACAAATGTGATCTTCAGAAAATTACTGAATAATCACTGCAACACTGAAGAATAAGAGTGTATAAGGCTGAAATATATATGATCTGATATATATCCCTCAAAGGCTTCCTCCCATGAAAGGATGAACCTCTCAATCACAAGGAAACACTGTAAAGAAGCCACTATACCATTCACTGAAGTTGCCTCCAAAAAAATAACACATTCCCTAGCTAGAACAACACTAGGAATGTTGGGAAAATGTGTGGCCTGATGCCATAGATCTGAAATGAGCTCTAGACCTATCCAAACAAATCTCTCGATAGAAGGAAGCCTCCCTCTTATGAGAAACTAGCTCAGAAAAGTGGGATTCCAATCCCTTCCATTGCTGCACCCTACAACACTGCACAATAACCTGTAGAAACTGCGCTGATGAAGTACGCTAAATCTTGGCCTAAAAACATGATGTGGAAAATGAATTCAAACTCTCCCAAGAGGCTCCTCAAGGAAAGAGGTGGGATTCTCGCTCAGGAACACCCGGTGCTAAACAACACAGCAACCATACTAAACAACAAGAGGAAGAAAAAGTCTGAGCAGACCAAAATAATAATCTAAAACATAATCAACAATGTTGGCATCTTCTTCCTTAAATAAAAAGTGAGTTTTCTTGCCCTTGGCCCCACCCAATTATGTCATTTCCATCAAGAGATTCATCTCCCTCCAAAACTGCATTATTCCTTCCTTGATCTCTGCTCCTCCACATCTGCATTGTTGACTTGGTCAAAATAGACTGAATCAACTTCATATTATCCCTGTTCACACATGGAGGTGTTTTATTGAGCTACAAAGAGGGTCTCCTTTCACACTTGAAGTGTTTTTATTCCTTCTTAGGAGACTTATGGGCTTTCCTACCCATTTATTCACCGGCTAAAGATACTGTTAACTCTAACGTTCCATTTCCTCTTGAAGCCAAAATTTGGGAACATTACATTACATCATCAAATTTTAGAGGGAAAAAAGGAAAAACTATATTTTCAACTTGTATTTTTAACTTATCTCCCAAATTTTTTACTCAAATTTCGAGTAGGAGTACTCGTCGGATGCCAAATTAAATTCTTCATCCGTACCCATGCTGCATACTTTCGATGGTATCTGCTACACGAAAAATGAGAAATACATGAAAAACGTGATTACAATCACGTTTTTTCATGTATTTCTCATTTTTTGTGTAGCATGGTCCATCAAAAGTATGCAACATGGGTACTACTTGGATGAGGAATTAAATTTTGCCTCCAATGAGTACTCCTGCTTGAAATTTGAGTAAAAAATTTGGGAGATAAGTTGAAAATATGAGTTGAAAATGTTGTTTTATTATTTTATTATTTTTTAATATTTTTCCCCTTTTACTTAAAAAATGGTGAATTATCCCCCATGGTTAAGATGATCATCTTGAATCCTATTGGTTCTTATAAAGCTGATTTTTGTCGTACATTTTTCTTACGAGGCCCAATTTAGACCTAAAAATTTCCCTAATGTCTTCTCAAATTTATGGAGAATGACCTCTTACAATCACAAGATCATCTTTTGTGTTACCCGATCTCATGATGGAACAGGCGACACAAGGTTATGGTGATACAGGGTCTCGACCTTACTATCCATCCTGAGAAGGATATCTACTTTGTGACCGGGTTGCTGCTGCAGGGTGAAGCGCTTCCTTATCTGCTTCCCCCTAGGAGAGTGAATCTTGAGCAGTTTCAGCAGGCCATTGCGGCGGGGTGCCCCTTACAGAGGGGTGCATATCAATAGCTTCTGTGACTGACCTGGCCGAGAGGTGTGCTCTGGCTGCTATTGTGCGACTGGCGGGGTCGTTTGCACCCAACCAGGCGTTGGGCCCACAAATTGGTGTTTTGCGCCGGCTGAGGCCCGACACTTTTTTTATTTTTCCCATTTTTTTATGATAGGATGTTGGCTCAGATTCCAAGGTCTAGGATGGATCGAAGTTGTTTACATATGCTAACATTATGTGTATCATTCTGTATGAGCGGGTGGTGCTGCTGAGACCTACGGTGGCTGTGCCTGTTGGGGGGCCTCATGAGCCTCGCATGAGGGGGTTGGCCCCTATGATTCCTCGCGGAGGTGGAGGTAGGGTGGGGAATTATTGGAATGTTAACACGGAGGATTGGTTTGAGGCCAATCCTCAAATGTTTCTACCATTCCCTTATGCGGGGATGGACTTCTGTGGAGACCCAAACATGGGTCTCCCTGCTAGGAATGTATGGGGGCCAGCAGGTATTTTTTTGTGTTTTATTCTACATTTATTTCATTATTTATGCTTTTTATGTGTATTATGATGACACTAACATAGTTTTGTTACTCTTGCAGATGTTGGCAAGGTTGGATGTCCCCTGGCCCGGTTGATGGGACGTCAACCGATTCAGCAGCCTCGAGGTATTCCTCTCATAGGAGGGGGACAGGGAGGAGCTCCAGTATAACCTTAGGGTGGATCACTTAGCAGGGAGGCTGGTCCTTCAGGGGAGGGTAGCAGCTCAGCTTCTGCCACGAGTGCTACTGAGTGGGCTCGTGCCAAGGCGTGGGAGGCTCACATTGCAGAGTTGAACGAGAACGTGGCTGTTTTGGAAGCCAGAGCTTAGGTTTTAAAGAATGCATGGGGTCCAGTGGACTTCTTGACCCAGGGGATGACCTCGATCATGCATGGTTGGAGACTCTGATGGCCTAGGAGAGGGGCTATCGACCGACTTTGCGTCGGGTGGTGATATCTGTTCTGACAACGACGCCAGTGTTGGTACCGGGAGCGGGTGTGGGTCTAGGTGCCCCACCTTGGGTAGCACCTCTCTATAGTTTTATTATACACAGGGAAAGCACCCATTATGAGGATGCTTCCCTAATTTTTCTTGACTTTTATATTTGTATATTTGGGCTGACGTATGGTTCAAAGACACTATATTTTTGTACTTAGAAACATATATTTTTTGGTATATATGAGAGAGATATTTTTTGGAGCTCTACATGGTGTGTCCCCTGTTTGGTGTTTGTTTATGGATTATTTTATGCTGATGGATATCTATGTTTTATATGTTTTATTTTTTATTTTATGTATGATGGTTTATCTAAGATGAATTCCAGTTTAGAATATTGTTATCTATGAGATCAACTATTTGATTTTTATTTCTTGGTACATGTGTGAATGTAATGTGATCAAACTGTCGCCATATTCAGTTTTCACGCAAATATTTTCTAAACATATGTGAATCCTATACCTCAAATGCTTGATTTAACTATGACACCACTAATTGGGAATTGAGGTAGATATGCATATGGTGTATGCCTTGATTGAGGGCATCACACATAATTCCGATGACAGCGTCATGTTCTGCCTGATTGTCTGTCGCTGAGCCGTTGCATACACCATTGGTGCAGAATGGAGATCGATCAAGGTGGTAGATGAATTAGGCGGTTGCTGCTAAAATTTAATACCATCGTGATCCTCCATCGACAAATCCAATGTAATGTTCGGGTTGATAATCCATTGTGACACTAGAGCGTATTTTTTCATAAGAATTTTGGTCAAAAATTTAAAGTGTTTGGTCTGAGTACTTTGACTTTAGGGGTGGGCCTTCTTGGCCTTTATGGGTAGAATTTCTTGAGGTAAAGGCCGTTGACAGGGTTTCTGAGGCATGTTTCATCTGGCTCTATCAAGAAGTATGCCCCCTTGAGGAGACAATGTTTTATGATGTAGGGTCCTTTCCATAAAGTTTTTAACTTTGTCGGCCCTAGGGCTTCTTTTCTCACATCGTAGTAGAGGACTAGCTCTCCCTCAGTGGATGAACGAGGGTTGATGTGGCAGTCGAACAATTTTTTTACACATTTCTTGTGGGTCTTGTTGTGTTGTAGTGATAGCCATCGACTATTGTCAACGTACTCTAGTTGTACTAGAAGTTGTTCTAAGGGCTGGGTATCATTGAGGTGTTTAATGGTGGTATGTAAATTTGGGATCTTCCATTCTATGGGAATGACACCTTCGTCTCCACATACCAAGTGGAAGGGTGTGAAAGTCGTGGATGTTTTCATGGCCGTGCAGTATGCCCACAGGGCAGAGAAAAGTATGTGGTGCTAGTTTGTTTTTTGGTTATTCACCATAGGTTATAACATAGTTTTGAGTACTTTATTCATATATTCTACCTTCCCATTGGATTTGGGGTAGTATGGTGATGCAAATTCATGGGTGAATCCAAGATGGTGACATAAATCCTAGAAAAATTTGTTTTCGAAGTGTTTTCCATGGTCAAAGACTAACTCCGTGGGAACGCCGAATCAAGCAATGACATGGTTAAACAAAAATGGTGTGGTAGTTTCTGCGGTCTTGTCATATGTGGGCATAGCCTCTGACCACTTGGTGAAATAATCGACAGCCACAATGATGTATTTGTGATTTGTTGACGATGCAGGCTTTCAAGTCATGAAGTTGATCCCCCATTTGAAAAAGGGACCAACGACGATGATGTAGTGTAGGGGAGCGGGAGGGGCTCTCGGCTTATAAGTGAAGCACTGACATCTCTCGCACCTCTTTACTGTTGTAATGCAATCACGAAACAAAGTGGGCTAGAAAGTAGGAATTTTTGGGCGATGGCCATTCCAGAAAGGTGGCCACCACAAGCTCCACCGTGGCAGTTATTAAGGGCTTGTTCTACTCGATCATGGGTGAGGCATCGACGTAAGATGGTGTCGATTCCCCATCAGTATAAGACATCACCAATAAGGAGGTATCATGGGGGTTTGATGGCAAATACGCCGACAATCATCTCGACTGAGATGGGGTCTGAACTTTAGGGTTCGTAAGAAGAGGAGGATGTCTTTGTACCAAGGGTCATTGGTTGCTATGAGGAAGAGATGCTCATCTGGTAGTGAATTGTTTACTAGTGATCCTTTGGTATGACTTGGGAGGTCTGTAATGAACTCAGCTAAGATTAATGCCTTTTTTCTCTTAGGGGAGTGAAACTGTAAGTTGTATTCTTGTATAATGACTATCCAGCAGGCATATTTTTGGTTCATTAGACGGCGTGTGAGCAGATATTTGATGGGGTCAATATCCACGATGACCATTGTGGTCTTTAAGATGATGTAGTGGCAAATATTTTGGACTGTGTGAATTAGCGCTAAGGTAGTATTTTCTTCGGGTTCATATTTTAATTCAGGGCCTGATAAGGTTTTGCTGACATAGTAGATTACTTGCTCCTGTTGGGTGTGGAGCCTAATTATCTTGTTTATTTTGTATCACAACGTTGGATCCATGTACCTTAATGGGGCAGCAACACCACCTGTAATTGTACGCTGCCTGGGGGGTCCAAGGGGGCCGCCCCCGAAGCAAAAAACATATGTAAAATTGCCCTATAAAAGGATAGTAATTTCTAGTCAATCTGGGCCATTCATTAGGTGGATGATCTGATGGTAGAAGTTATCTTTAGTTTAGGGTTTTTTCCCTAGAAGGCAACCCATCACATTTATGAGGGTATTGTATTGCGGCTGTGTATTGTATATGTATTCTCAGAGCGAGAAACAGATAGGGAGATTGAGAGAGAGAACAAAGGATATTACATCTGAATTGTTCTAGGTTTTGTCTCTTCATTTTGCTGGATAATAGAAAGGAAGGAATGATTATTCGGGGTGGACGTATCCCAAATTGGTTTAACCACGTATATCTGTGTCTCTCTGGTTTTATGTGTTTGTGTTTCCGCATATATATTTTATTTGTTCCATTGCTCTGTAATATATAATTTTCTAACAACTGGTATCAGAGCCGAAGGTCTATTTGGCTGATAAACTCGTAGGAAAGAATAGTTCCTAGTTTGAGTGGGACCAATGGTGGAAGATGGTAAATTTAGGGTCAAGAAATTAAACGGCCAAAAATTCCCGCTGTGGAAGATGCAGATGGAATATTATTTGTATCAGAAAGATCTGTAACTATCATTGAGCGGAAAAATAAAGAAGCTAACATCTATGACAGACGCAAAATGGGATATTCTTGATAGAAAGGCACTTGGAACACTATAGTTGTGCCTCACAGCATCGGTAGCCTTCAATATTTCAAAGGAAACAACGACAGAGGGTTTGATTAAGGTATTGGTGAAACTATATGAAAAACTCTCGGCCTCAAACAAGTTATTTCTTATGAAACGTTTATTTAATATGAAGATGTTGGAAGGTGGATCTATTGCAGACCATTTAAATGATTTTAATACAGTTACCAGTTAGTTAAGTTCTGTAGGGGTAAACTTTGATGATGATGTTAGGGCTCTTTTCTTTCTGTGCTCATTGCCAAAAAGCTGGAATGGTTTAGTTATGGCCATTAGTAACTCTGTCTGGATCTAGTACTTTAAAGTTTGATGATGTTGTTGGTGCTATCCTTAGCGAGGAAATGCGACATAAAAGCTCTGGTGAGACATCGAGTAATGATTTGTGTGCAGAGTCCTAGGGAAGAAAAATGGAAAGAGGAAAGAGCTCGAGATATCGCAGTAAATCAAGGAAAGGTAGATCCAAGTCCAGATCGGGGATAGTGTGCTAGAAATGTGGAAAGAAATGACACCTGAAGAAAGATTGTAGATCTCAGAAGGGAAAAGAAGGAGACACACAACAAGAAAAAAATCATGAAGAAAATGTGACAGGTGACGTGTTACAAGATGCTTTGATTCTTTCTTTTGAAAATGTCACCGATTCCTGGGTGGTAGATTCAGGGGCCTCAGTTCATGCCACACATGATAAGAAATATTTTGATGACTATGTTCAAGGAGATTTTGGACAAGTTCGTTTGGGTGATGATAAACCCTGTAAAATTTTTGGAATGGGAAAAGTTCTTGTAAAACAACAAAATGGAAACCAATGGCTATTAAAGGAGGCAAGGCATGTCCCAGATCTGAAGAAAAATTTGATTTCAACAGGGCAGTTAGGCGGTGAAGGTTGTGTGACAACTTTCACAGAAAAAACTTGGAAGGTCACCAAAGGAGCCTTGGTAATAGCAAAAGGCGAAAAGGTTGGTACATTGTATTTATGCAATGGTATTTTTAACTATGTTAATGCTTTAACTTCCAAAGGAGAAGATGAAACATTATGGCATCATAGGCTCGGATATGAGTGAGAAGGGGATGAATATTATTCACTCAAAAAATTTGTTGCCCGGTTTGAATAATGTTGATTTGGATTTCTATGAGAATTGTATTTATGGAAAACAGAGGAGAGTCAGATTTCTCCAAGTTGGGAAAGAAAAGAAGAGCGAAAAATTAGATATTGTGCATACAGATGTATGGGGACCTGCTCAGGTTTCATCTCTTGGTGGCTCTCATTATTATGTTACTTTTATTGATGATGCAACTAGAAAAACTTAGATTTATTGTATTCAAAATAAATATGATGTATTTGATACTTTCAGGAAATGGAAAGCTTTGGTTGTGATTGAGATAGGAAAGAATTTGAAGTGTCTCAGATCATATAATGGAGGTGAATATTGCAACAAAGAGTTTGATAGGTACTATTCAGAGCATGGAATTCGCAGAGAGAAGGTAGTTCCAAGAACACCACAAGAAAATGTTGTGTCAGAAATGATGAATAGAACAATCATGGAGCATGCAAGGTGCATGAGATTGCATGTAGGATTGCCTTTACAATTTTGGGTAGATGTTGTAGATACTTCTGTTTATCTAATAAACAAGGGGCCTTCAAGTTCCTTGGATGGTGGTATTCCATTGGAAGCATGGACAGGTAAAAAGGTAAACTACTCTTTTTTAAAGCCTTTCGGTTATGAGGCCTTCGTCCATATTAATAAAGAAAATAGAACAAAGCTTGAGGTAAAATCAAAGAAATGTACCTTTATTGGATACGGTGTTAATGATTTTTGTTATCACTTATATGATTATGAAAATCACAAAATAATTAGGAGCATAGATGTAATATTCAATGAAAAGGTCTTGTATAAGAATCAGCTACAGGAAAAGAAACAAAAAAAAGAAAATAAAGAATACACAGTTCTTGATGAGATCACAAAAAAAGTAAAGGTTCCTGAAAATAATAATAATCAACAGCCACAACAACAAAAACCACCAAAATGGCAACAGGCACCTCAAACATTTGAAAGTTCCAGAAGATCTACCAGGATAAGTAGACCCCCTAAACGATACTCTCCTTCATTATATTATTTATTGTTGATTGATCCTGGTGAACCCAAATGTTATGAAGAAGCAATGCAGGTTGAAACTAGGAAGATGTGGGAGCTAGCCATGCAAGAAGAGATGGACTCCTTAATGCATAACCAGAATTGAGACTTAGTCACGTTTCCTGCAGGTAAAACAACATTGCAGAATAAATGGGTTTATAGGCTGGAGGAAGAAGATGGAGGAAAATAGGGGTACAAAGCTAGACTTTTGGTGAAGGGGTTTTCACAAAAGAAAGGTTTTGATTTTGATGAAATATTTTCTCCTGTTGTTAAGATGACTTCAATCAGAACTATTTTAAGTCTTGTAGCAGCAGAAGATTTGCATCTTGAACAGTTAGATGTAAAGACAACATCTCTCCATGGAGATTTGGAGGAAGAGATCTATATGCAACAACCAAAAGGATATGAGGTCAAAGGGAAGGAAAAATTAGTGTGCGGGCTAAAGAAGAGCTTGTATGGCTTAAAGCAAGCTCCAAGGCAATGGTATCTAAAATTTGACAGGTTTATGTTTGAACAAGGTTATACTAGATGCCACTCTAATCATTGTGTTTATCTGAAAAAGAAAAATGATGGAATCTATAATATATTGTTATTTTATGTAGATGACATGCTTGTTGCAGGGTCTAACATGCAGGAAATAAATGTGCTGAAAATAAAATTGACAAATTCATTTTCAATGAAGGATTTGGGAGCTGCAAAACAAATCCTTGGTATGAGAATAACTAGAGACAGGAAAAATCACAAATTAATATTGTCTTAAAATGACACATACAAAAGGTGTTGAAAATATTTAATATGCAGAATGCAAAACCAGTTAGTACACCTTTTGCTAGCCATTTCAAACTTAGTAAAGGGATGTGACCCAGGACCCAAGAAGAAATGTATTATATGTCTAACGTTCCATATGCATCAGCAGTTGGAAGCTTAATTATTCTATGGTTTGCACAAGGCCCGATATTTCACATGCCATGGGAATTGTAAGTAGGTACATGAACAATCCATGAAAAGAACATTGGATGGAAGTGAAATGGATTCTCATATATTTGAGAGGTACCACAAATCAAGAATTGTGCTTTGGTGGTTCAAACATTGCTCTACAGGGATATATTGATCTAGATATGGTAGGTGACAGAGATAACAGGAGGAGAACTACAGGGTATGTATTTACTATAGGTGGAACAACTGCCAGTTGGGTTTCAAAAATCCAAATTGTTGTTGCACTTTCAACAACAAAAGCAGAGTATGTTGCTTCTACAAAGGCTAGTAAAGAAATGATTTGGTTTCAAAGGGTTATATATGAATTGGATAAGAAGCATGATATAGGCACATTATACAGTGATAGCCAAAGTGGCATTCATCTTGAAAAGAACTAAACATTTCATTCCAGGACTAAACACATACAGCTCAAGTACCATTTCATACGATCAGTATTGGAAGATGGACAGTTGAAGCTAGAAATGATATACACTAGCCATAATCTTGTAGATATGCTAACAAAAGTTGTAACGAGGGAGAAACTGAGAATATGCTCAGTTTCAATTGGTCTTCAAATATGATGATGAAGATGAGAAACAACTAGGTCCAAAGTGGAGTCATTGTCCAGCAAGTGAAGTAGCGGTGGAGTTTC
Organism: Pinus albicaulis; assembly: GCA_034641835.2. Lineage (NCBI taxonomy): Eukaryota > Viridiplantae > Streptophyta > Pinopsida > Pinales > Pinaceae > Pinus > Pinus albicaulis. The sequence goes on along the minus strand of CM076572.1, from coordinate 523,125,047 downwards.
TACAATCAATCTCCAAGTGGGATATTGTTGGGTGTGGAGCCTGATTATCTTGTTTATTTCGTATCACAATGTTGGAACCCTGTACCTTAATGCGGCGGAAATGCCGCCTATAATTTTACACTGCCTGGGGGGTCTAGGGGGGGTGACTATGGTTTACGGAGCCCCCCCCCCTGGCGGGGGGTGTTAGGGGCAGCACCCCCGAAGCTAAAAATAGATGTAAAAATTCCTTGTAAAAGTATAGTAATTTCTAGTCATTCTGGGCCATTCATTAGGTAGATGATATGACCGTAGAAGTTATGTTTAGTTTAGGGTTTTCTTCCCTAGAAGGCAACCCCTTGCATGTATGAGGGCATTGTATTGCGGCTGTGTATTGTATGTGTATTCTCAGAGCGTGAAACATATACAGAGACTGAGAGAGAGGATAGAGAATATTACAACGAATCTGCTATAGGTTTTTTTTCTTCATTTTGCTGGATAATAGAAAGGAAGGACTAGTTGTTTGGGGTGGATGTAGCCCAAATTGGGTGAACCACGTATATCTGTGTCTCTCTGGTTTTATGTGTTTCTTGTGTTTGTGTTTCCGCATATAATTTATTTGTTCCATTTCTCTATAATATATAATTTTCTAACAGCTCCTTCCCATCTGATCCCTCCTAGATCAATACTCCAACCGAAGTAGTTGCAGATGCTCATAGATATAGGATTTAATAATTGTTATAGTCTAGGGGACTAATTAGTGGTGGTGAAGACAATGTGTCTTTTAGCGCGTTGAACACTTGTTGGGCATGGTCGTCCCATTTGAATGGAATGTCTTGTAAGCGATGGGGTAGATAAACCCATCTTTGTGAAGCTTGTCGATTTCTCGTTTTATTGCTTCTTCCATTGATGGGTGGAGTTGACGTTGTTTCTGGTGTATTGGAGGTATGTCATTCTAGGTGTCAATATGGTGCTCTATGATAGTGGTACTAAGCCCAGGCATATCTGATTAGTCCCACGCGAATATATCTCTATACTCTTGTAGAAATTGGGTATAAGAGGTTGTTTCTTCTGGTGAGCATGTTGCCGCCAGTGAGATTTCTTCGACCTTTCCAAGAATTTGAGATATATTCACCTTGACGGTAGGTGAAATGTTTGACATGTTTCCTTCGTTGAACGCATTGGGCGCCGGGATGGGGTTTTTGAACCAATCGACTTTTCCTTATGGGAGGAATTATTTTGATTCAATCACATAAATCTCTTGTTCTTCTATTTTGTCAGGACTAAACACTTTTCGTGGGAGAAAAATCAACCGGTGATGAATTGCATCCCATGGATAATCCAGTTCTGTCATGGCCTCCAGACTGTCTTCATCTGAATGAAATAGAGATCCTAAGGGGGATTGGTTCTGCGCATGGTTTTGTAGAAAAGGTTTGGTCCAAACAGAGATAGTTGACAGACATGAGAAGGATTACATCATCGACGTAGTGGAACCAGAGGCAGTTGACAGAGTGCATAGAGATTTGGTTTGCACTGTAGTAGGTACAACTACTCTTGTAGTTGCAGCTGACTCGAAAACTATGGCAGATGAGAAGACAACCCAAGTCATAGTTCCAATACATGATGATATGAATCGTATATGGTGTACCATGTCATTATCATTTGGTGGGGGAGAAATTTCCATCACGGGGGCTTGTGTGGGTGCAAGGTTAGATTCCTCGTTAGGCTGGGCACTTTCCAGCAGATGGAAGTTTTGCCTAGTACACAGGTGCCTGAATGTTTCCATTAGTGGGCACACCTTTGGTTCGTGGTTATGGTTGGTACAAATGGTGTAGGGTACCACTGTGTCAACTGAGTAGATTGTGTGGGAACCAACACTACTCTTTGTCCTGGAAGTGGACGTTTAGAAGGGCTCAGATGTAGGGAAGAGGGTCCTTTGCTTCCATTTATGAGTTTTTGGCTTGGGTATGTCTAGCTGTCTTGGGGAGTGTAGAATTAACACTGCTCTTGCTGCTCTAAGCTTCAGGAGTTGATCATATTTTATTTTATGATGAGAGTGTGATAAAATCCAGCAATAGTTGTGCGTAATCTTCTCTTGCTTAGAGATATATCTTTGCGGAAGGGAAGAGACTATGTGAAAACTGTTTTCAAGGTGCTTTAGTTCTTTGCACTGATTGACCCATTGGCCAATCATGTCGCATAGTCCGCAAGTTATCCTAGGTTGAACCGGGGTCATGCTTGGTTGGAATGCCTTCCTAACTTGTTCCATATACCGTAATGGGTATTGAGTAGACTGCTTGGGGGCGCTTTTCCTTCCATGTTTCTTGCTAGGTTCCAGGTTGATAAGGTCCTGACGTTTCGTCTAAAATAGATGTATCATGTCGATTAGAGGGTGTACTCATGGGATATAGGTACAATGCTACTCATGGTGATTGCCCTGACATTCTAGGAAAAAAATCCTTTATATGGGGTTCCCGTTTTGCTCGTTTGATGGTGTGACTGGGTACCCATGGCGAAGCGCTTCCAATTCAGGGAAATTGGCGACCAAATGATTGGGCGTGTTATATAACGTAAATGTTGGTATTCTCTGTGGGGGGTGGTTGGGAGTGACTAGGGGTTCCCTAATTGACTGCTTTTCAGCTGACAAGAAGAGGATGGAACTCGTCACCTCTTCTTGTGTTGTTGAGTTGTTAATGGATTCAGCGTCAGAACCATCTTCTCAGGAGAGGTGGACTATGGCTGAGCGCAAACTAGCTAGTGCTAATCGAAATCGAGGTATGTAATGGAACTGTTCTATAGTGTGGCTGTCAACACACAAAGGACATGTGAATTGAGCCACTCATAAACCAAGATAATATATATGCTCTACTAGATATGGATGAGTTCCAGCGGTGTGCACTCGTCGATCAAGTGGTCACATTTTTCACATAGTGCGCAACATAGAATAGGAGGAGGGAAGATGAACGACAGTCTTTCAGGTGACTGTTGTTCCTCTTGTAGGTATAAAATGATGCGAGGTTCATCTCCAATTGGCTGGGTGGAGGGATCCTCTTGATATGATTACTCGATGGCATGTAAGGTGTCTTTCTATTGCGGAATTTCTGGGAAATGATGGGTATAGTGCCCATAGTTGTTGCAGATAGCGCATACGTGATTTGTATGTAATTCCTTGCCTTGATTTTTGGTGACAAGTTCCTTTTTACGAGAACTTGTTTCCACGATGTCTACCACAGAGATAAGGAGCAGTTTTAATTCGTCCAAATCTAGGCAGATGTGGGTAGGGTGGCCTACTATGTTGCATATGGCACAAGGTTGTAACTCTCGTTGCATGGTGGGATTTTCAACCTTCTTCCCTCTTTTATTGGTGTTCTTGGTCATAATCATCAGTTTTGTGGTAGGAATTTGCCATGTAGGGATGTTTGCGACTGTCTCCTAAACGGGTGGGGCCACCTCAGGACAAAGGGGGATTAACCCTGTAGAGGTGATGTGCGTGGCTCCTGTCCCAGTATGTGGGACCAGGTACCAAATTGGGATTGAAAAAGATACATTTGGTAAGACCACGGTGGCCAAGACCTGCTGGGATACAAAACCAGCTCGGGGATAGAGGAAAGGAGTTTGGGAGACAGAGTAGGCTAGAGAGGTTGTTGTGGCCGAGGAATCGGTGTCCTTACTTCTTGTCTCCATCTCTTGCATGGATTCGGCGCTTGATGTGGACATCAAGCATATCAGAGCTTCTTTGATAGATGATGATGATTCTGGTATCACAAGGGGGTCTCCTAGGAATGACCCAAGGATGGATGATGGTTTGAACAGGCCAGGGCCGTATTCTTGGTACCTTGTAAGAATCTCGTCAGATGTGTCTACATAAGGTAGGATGACATCAATATTTTTTACGGGTCGCTTTTCGTGGTATGTCAATTGGTCAACAGTAATGATGTGATCCTCATGGGGGAGCATCATAGTTTAGAAGATGGAGGAGGCTATGTCTGACATGGCGTACACATAACTCTGACCAAGGAGTATATTGTAATCAAGTTGAGCATCCAAGACTTCAATGTCTATAAGGATTGTCTTGCCGGCTAAGCAGACCGAGACATTTTGGTAGAGGCTAAGAGGAGCTTAAGGGCGCCCGTCATATGCTCTAAGCGTGATGTCTGATGGCTTTAGCTCGGGAGGCCCTAACTTCTGCCAGACGTTCTTTGACATGATGCATGTGGATGCACCTTCGTTGATGATACATTGGTGGATGGTGATTTTCTGTACTGACACTGGTATCTAGAAGGAGACCATCAAAGGAAGCCTAGGGGTGGCTTTATCTAAATCAAAATCCATTAAGCGCGTATTGGCAGGGTAAATGGTTCCTAATGCAGAAAGAAAGGATTTCCTCTGTTTTGGGCATGATTGTAATACCTCCAAAGCTGACACGGCGGAGAGAGATTGGGCTAAATCATCCACAATTTTATAGTTATGGGCCTTCTTGGAATGGTTTCCTGTCTGCCTAGTTGGTCCCTTAGCCATCTTTAGCAAAGTTTCCATAGGCATCTTTGATATGGTCAAAGGTGTTGTTGGTGCACTTGTACTAGCCCCTGATGAGTTGGTGTCTGGTGGGGTATCGTAGTTCCAGTTTTTTGTTTGAAAAAAAAACTCTTCACTAGTCATGTAGATTTCATGGCTGTTTTTTTCGGAATCATCGGGAGTGTTTTGCTATTGCTGAGTGCTAACTGTCCCTTGATGGGGGAAAGGCTGCTGCATGATGAATGTCTGCTGTGAGGATCCCCCTTGTCTACGGTTACCTTGAAGCTTTTTCATCTCAGGGAGATCAGGAAAGTGGTGAGTGTAATGACTGTGCTCACCACAAATTGAACAAGAGTAGTTTGTCCGAAGATTCATCCTCTTTTTATGACCTTGGGGGTTGTTCGTGTAATATTCCAAAATGGGGAATGCAGCAATACAATGAAAAATGATAGGAAAATAATGTAGATCATCTTTTATATAGCAAGAGGCCAATATGGATACCTTTCATTTGTTATTACAGCAGCAAAATATGTTTAAGAAGGGGCCAATAAGATGAATAACAAGAAAATAAAGCGTCCAATGAAAGAAATCCCTCAAAATGAGGTGTTGCAACCATATATAAAGACTAGAAAAGCCTTACAACATTATTTTAATGGCTCTCCAATAGCTATATATTACACATATGATCTATAGAAAATAAGTGCATAAAAATCTATATCTATATTAGATCCATGCACTATACAAGCTCCTCTAAAGAACCCCCTTGGGGTTTTCAGCAAAACACCAAGTACAAGGTGTAGATCTGAGATCTAGGACTACAGATATACTGAAATATTCATATCTGGAAAGTGTGGTTGAACTGATATAGGAAATATAATAGCCTACTCCAATATATCTCCAAAGTGAAGGGAAGATCCCCAACACCTAGAAAACCACTCTCCAAATGGTGTGTTGAACCACCCTGCAACTACACCTACAGGAATTGTTGGGTATGTGTTATATTATTTCCATGACTAAGCACATGCGGGGGCACAAGAGGGGGGGGCGATAGCCCCCCCTGTCAGGGTCTGGGGCAACGGCCCGACGGAAATTGTTGGTCCTTAATTTCCGGCGGGTAGTCCAAGCCCATGGTTTTGTGCATGGTTTTGCACATGGTTTTGGGGTACGATAGTTTTCGGCCCTTGGTATTTTTTGTAGATCCGGTCAAGGGAAATACGGTTATGTTCTAATCCAGGGTTAATGGATTGGGGTTTATGTATGCTTCGGCATGTATATATATGTGTTGTAACACGAAAAGGAATATAATGAAAAATCAAGCTAGTTGTCCCGATTTGGGATCCAGGGGAAAATCTCTGTGTTTATCTATTTTATGTTTTATGCTCTCGCTATTGTTTATTTTCTATTATAAGATTCATGTGTAGATAATTTCTGTTCAGGGTTAAAACCTACATTTGGTATCAGAGCAGTTTCGGCTTCAAGGGGACGCCTTTGCCGCTGAGGGTTTTTTTGATGGGCCTGAGGTAGACCTTGTTTAGTGGGAGATCTGTGTGATCTATTCTTGTGGTGAAAGAAGATGGCGAGCGACGGGAAGGTAGAGATCGAGAAATTTAATGGTCAGAATTTTGAGTTATGGAAGCTCAAGATGGAGGATCTTCTGGTGGATAAAGATCAGTGGATCGCGGTAGATCCAGGTACTAAACCAACGACAATGTCAGATGAATACTGGAAGAAACTAGATGGGAAGGCTAAGAGCACAATACGTTTGTGTGTCTCAGATTCATTATTATTGAATTTATTTGGGGAAGCTACGACGAAGAATTTGTGGCAAAAACTTGGGACTTTGTACCAATCTAAGTCTCTGGTGAATAAGTTGTTCCTGCAGAAAAAGCTGTATAACTTGAGGATGAAGGATGGAGACTCGGTGATAGAGCATATGAAATCCTTCAATACTGGGGTAATTTAGTTGTTATCTATTGATATTAAAATCTCAGATGAAGAAAAGTGCATCAGTTTTTTGCGTTCTCTACTAGATTCGTGGGACGGTCTGGTTATTGCAATAGTTAGCAATACAACTACCTTGAATTTTGATGACATTGTCTCAGCCTTGCTGTCGGAGGAAATGAGACGGAGAAATATGGAGGGTCAGAATGGAGATGCCTTATCTGTACAAGGAAGGTCCCAGAATAGAAACAAGAATAAGGTTTCGAGTGGGAGATCTAAATCTAGAGGGAGATCTAAATATCCTAGAAATTTTGAAAAAGGTGTGCTGGAAATGTGGAAAGGAAGGGCACTACAAAAAGGACTGCAGATCTAAAGCTCCTGAGAAAGGAAAGGGATCTGATGATGCTCCTTCTGTAGAGGAAAAAACCACCTCGGATGAAGGTGGGGAAGTGTATTTGGCTTCTTCTTCAAATACACATGTAGATCATGAGTCATGGTTGATTGACTCAGGTGCATCCTTTCACTTCACTCCCCATAGGGATTGGTTCTGTGAGTATGAGAAATATGATGGTGATGTCTTCCTAGGGGATGATAGGAAGGTCAGAATCGTCAAACGTGGAAAGGTCAAGCTGAAGCTACAAGGTGGAAGGATTAGAACACTTCTTGGTGCATATTCTGGTATTACCGAAATTTGATTTATGCCAACGCGAAGATGGATAGTAGGTGTAAAAACGGTGTTGAGAAAAGATTCTGTAAGATGGTTGGGGAGCAACGTGATAATACAGAAGTTGGACTAATTTCTATACTATTCCTAGTGTATTATGATGATTTTTAACATTTCACAGTTCACAAGGAGTGGGCGGAAAGCTATAGCTGTCTCTCGAGAAATGACCATGCTATGGCATCAAAGGCTTGGATTTATATTGGAGAGAAGAGACCTTGAATCTTGCCCATGGAAATGGTGGTAGAAAGTATGTATAATTGCTCTGGATTTAATTTGTGAACATTGTGTATATGGGAAGCGGAATCGGGTGAGTTTTCCTTCTGGTGCTAAGAGGGTGAACAAGATATTAGAACTTGTGCACAGTGATGTGTTTGGACCTGTGTCAGTTCCATCACTGGGAAAGTCTGTGTACTATGTTTCATTCATAGATGACTACTCAAGGAATACATGGATATATTTCTTGAGGAAGAAATTTGAAGTCTTTGATAGATTTAAAGAATTTAAGGCTTTGGTGGAAAACCAGAAAGAGAAGAAGATAAAGGCATTGAGGACAGATAATGGTGGGGAGTTCTGCAAGAAGGAATTTGAAGAGTTCTGTAAGAAGTGTGGTATAGCACGGCAGAAGACTACTCCATACACATCTCAGCAAAATGGAGTTGCAGAAAGAATGAACAGAACACTGATGGAAAAGGCAAGAAGCATGCTCAGTGGTACCGGGTTAGGACAAGAATTCTGGGCAGAGGCAGTGGAGACTGCATGTTACTTAGTTAACAGATCACCTTCATTAGCGTTGGAGGATAAGACTCCACATGAGGTATGGACTGGTAAGAAACCCTCTCTTTCACATCTAAGGGTATTTGGATGTGATTCATATGTACATGTTCCAAAGGAGAAAAGGACCAAGTTGGATAATAAATCTGAAAGGTGCATCTTTATTGGGTATAAGGATGGTTTAAAGAGTTACAAGCTTTGGAACCCAGAAACAAGGAAGGTTGTGTACAGCCGAGATGTGGTGTTTAGAGAAGTGAAAGATGTTGTTAAACATGAAGTCCTACCAAAGGAACCCGAGAAGATAGAGTTTGAGCTAAAGGAGGATGAATCAGACTCTACAACAGAAGAAGACTCAGAAGATGAAGAGCCACAAACTCCAGCTTTGAGAAGATCAGTTCGGGAAAGAAGGCAACCAGAAAGGTATAGTCCATTTTCTTTCTGTTCAGGTTTTGCCTTAACTATAACTGATGATGAACCCAGAACTGTCAGGGAGGCAGTAGATTCAGAGGATGGAAAACTCTGGAAGGAGGCCATGGTTGATGAAATGGCATCCTTGCACAAAAATGAGGCATGGGATCTGGTGGAGTTGCCAGTTGGAAGGAAGCCCATCGGGAGCAAATGGGTGTTTAAGAAGAAGATGAATGTAGAAGGAAAGGTGGAGAAATACAAAGCTCGGTTGGTAGCAAAAGGTTATTCCCAGGTGCCGGGAATTGATTTTGGTGATATTTTTTCTCCTGTTGCCAAAGTTACCTCTATTAGATTACTTTTATCTGTTGCTGTTGCATTTGATTTTGAGATAGAATAGATGGATGTGAAGACAACATTTCTTCACGGGGATCTAGAAGAGGAGATCTACATGAAGCAACTTGAAGGCTTTATGGTGAAGGGTAAGAAAGAACTAGTATGCAGGTTGAAGAAGTCTCTGTATGGGTTAAAACAGTCACCAAGGATGTGGTATCCGAAATTTGATACCTATATACGGGGACTTGGCTTCACCAGAAGCAAGGAGGATCACTGTGTTTATTTTAAATTAATTGGTGACCGTGTTATTTATTTGGTCTTGTATGTGGATGATATGTTATTGATTGGAAATGACAAAGAAATTATCCAAGATTTGAAGACCCAACTGTTCTCCAAATTCGACATGAAGGATCTTGGTGCTGCAAACTATATTTTGGGTATGGAAATTAAGAGAGATCGAGCAAAGAGGAAGCTCTGGTTAAACCAGAGGAAGTATGTCGAGACTATATTGCAGAGGTTCAATATGCAGGATAGTAAACCGGTGAGTGTTCCTATTCCTGTAGGTGTAAAGCTGTCTGCTGAACAGTGTCCCAAGACACAAGAAGAAGAGGAGTATATGTCCTGTGTTCCATATGCAAGTGCAGTGGGTAGCTTGATGTATGCAATGGTCTGTACTAGACCAGACATTGCACATGCAGTGGGAGTATTGAGCAGGTTTATGTCAAATCCAGGGAAGGAGCATTGGACAACAGTGAAGCGGGTTTTCAGATATTTACGTGGCACTAGTGATTATGGCTTGTGCTACCAGGGAAGACCAGGATTGGAAAGAATGTTGGAAATTCGTGGTTTTGTTGATGCAGACTGGGCTGGAGATCTGGACCAAAGAAGATCTACAAGTGGGTATGTGTTTAGCTTATTTGGAGGCGCAATCAGTTGGATGAGTAAAAGACAGTCTGTAGTGGCTCTTTCAACTACAGAGGCAGAATACATAGCAGCCACTCATGCAAGCAAGGAAGCAATTTGGTTGTAGAGATTGTGTTCAAGTATGGGGTTGGTACAGCAAGCTATAAGGATAGACTATGATAGCCAAAGTGCAATTTTCTTGGCTAAGAACCCTGCTTATCATTCAAAGACAAAGCACATTGATGTTCAATATCAATTTGTTAGAGATATGGTTGAGGCTAAAAGGGTGTTGCTGGTAAAGGTGGACACTTTGAAGAATGTTGCAGATGCATTGACAAAGTCTGTGAGCACTCAGAAGTTCTTTTGGTGTAGAGAAACAATGGGTGCTGAAGAATTGGGCCAATGCTTAAGCTGTGGCCCCGTGGAAAGAAAAAACAACAAGTGGGAGAATGCTGGGTCTCGTGTTATATTCTTCCACGACTAAGCACTTGCTCACAATTTTGGGGATCATAGGGGGGCTTTAGCCCCCCTCGTCGTGGTCCGGCAGCGCCCAACGAAAAATTAACGGCTCTTAATTTCCAAGTAGTCCGCCCATGGGTTTGTGCATGAGTTTGCACATGGTTTTGGGGTACGATGGTTTTCGGTCCTTGGTATTTTGTAGATCCGGTCAAGGGAACTACGGTTATGTTCTAATCCAGGGTTAATGGATTGGGGTTTATGTATGCTTCGGCATGTATATATATGTGTTGTAACATTAAAAGGAATATAATGAAAAATCAAGCTGGTCGTCCCGATTTGGGATCCAGGGGAAAATCTCTGTGTTTATCTGTTTTATGTTTTATGCTCTCGCTATTGTTTATTTTCTGTTATAAGATTCATGTGTAGATAACTTATGTTCAGGGTTAAAACCTACAGGAATAACACAGATCTAGATCTATACTACGCTGTAGGGATCAAAAAATGGTTGGCCTGATGCCAAGATCTAAAAATGAGGGCCAATGCCTTCAATATTGTCCTCCCAATGAAGTAGAAACCTCCTCCACTAAAAAGGAGCACTGAAATGGCCTAGACCTGAAATATCTAGTCTCCACTTGCTACAGCTTGCAAAAAAAACAAAACCCTCAACAGGATCTATGTTGTAGTTGAAAGAAGAATCTTGGCCCTAAGACAGATAGTGAACAATGCAATACAAACTCCCCCAAGAGATACAAAATGGGAAGAGGTGAGATTTGCGATCAGGAACACCCAATGCTAAACAACATTCAATCTCAGCTAAACAACAAGAGAAAGATATATGTCTAAAAAAACCATATATTCAGAAAATATGATAAACATCAACAACCATTTAATGCTACCATCCTATTCCTTTTATAAGACAAGAGCTTGCAAAGCCTAAACCACTTCCAATGAGATCACTTCTTTCACACAAGGCATCTCTATTTAAAACTGCGTTGTGCCTCGTTGATGGCCACTCCTCCATGACAATGCTATAGATTTGGTCAAGGTTGACCCAATAAAAATGTTCTAGCCGCTTCCACATCTAAGGGTGCTTGATTTAACAACCAAGATTTACCCTTTTCATATTTGGCATTGATTTATTCATTATTAAGGAGTATTATGGAACTCCTTTTCTCTTTTATTATTTAAAAAAACTAATAAAACAAAAATAAATATTTCAATTAGCTCATGACTAATTGGGAATATTACAGTCCTCCCTTCCCAAATGTTGCTTGTCCTCAAGCAACTGATAAGGTGAGTGTTGTAACTCTTCTCCTCCTCCATTGGTGACATCAACATGTGATAATATTCCTCCATAAGCTATGTGTTCACCAATCCATCCCTCCATGAATCTCTCCTCCAAAGTTTGCATGAGATGTAATTAATCCATCCCATAAGGAGACAATAGCTCAAATGAAACAAACATGGTTTGCCCCATGTTCTCCCTGAAACATGTAGCATAGGATACATGGATAATCTCTATCCCATAGGGCACATACATACCTCCCATCCTCCCTCCATACATTCCCATAAAAAGTACAATCACATCATCAATGCATGGGATCAAAACTACATACATACAAACATATATTTGTGCATATGGAGGTGGGTCATAGTCCCACATGTGGAAGCAGCGTAGTGCATCTTCTGACTGCATCAAATCATGATGTGGTAATTGGTTTTCCCACCACTTAATTGCTGTCCAAGTCATCTCACTATGGCTGAAAGTGTGAGATTTATTTGGCGCCTTAGGAATGCACCCATCATGAAACAAAATATCCCTCTGTCCTCCAAGGGAGTGGCCATGTTCAGAAATTTTTGTGGCCCAAAGTTGGCCATGAATTTTATAAGGTACAATACTCCTCCTTGGAGTTATTGCCTACATATACATGGTGAAAGAATGCAAAAAATAATCAAATGAAACATTATTTACATGAGCATATTGTTCACCAAAGTTCCTCCTTAAACAAATGGAGTGGTGCATTGATCTATCTTCTTTCCCATAAGAAGAAAGAGATGGCTGAATTAACTCTTTTATAGAGTCATGTTGCTGTCCCAACTCCACATGGTTCATGCATCTCTGAAAATGATGATGTATTTCTCCTTCAAAGCCATTCTAAGTGTAGCTTCTCATGATGATGTTGTATTATCTCATGGAATATGTGTGGCTGAAACATAACTCTTCATAGGCCCTTTGTAGCAACTTCTCCTTGAGCTTGGAGGCTCTAGATAAGAATATCCTACCATGATAATAGATGAATCCTTCTTGGACTGAATAGCCCTCCTCATGTAGCTGGTCATCAAGTATCATGCATGTGTGAAGATCCTTGGAATAATCCACCAACAGTTGGGATTTCCAATATGGATCAATCTCCCATAGTGACAGCGTTGATGATCTATCGACAGAAATGTTTGTAATATGGCTGCTATCCTCCTTGAAATATCCCATGCCAAAGGTACATGTTGGAAGGTCATTTCTTCCATGCTTCTTCTCCCACAGCACAAAATCTGAAATGAGAGGGGTTAATGATGATGTTGGGAGAAGATCTCCCTCCTCCTTGAGCCTACCCAAGACTCCCAGCGTTGCATCATTACCTTCCAATTCTCCCATCCCTCCTAGATTTATGCTTGGAGCATCATGTTGTGAGAAATTCCCCATAATATTTGAATCAAGTGGCCTCCCATGTGGTTTGCCACTAGATAATAGTGTCCCATGCAGCAATCTCATGAGCATAATAGATGGGCCTGTAAGGTCCTTTCTTCCACTGTGAAAATCCATCTCTGATTTCTGTGTGGAAGTGGTATGTGAGGGATATGTATGCAGGCCTTTGATCATTTGAGTCTTACCACTCTTTTTATCCACCCATTCCATTTGCAAATCCTCCCAATCAGTGGTGACTTTCCCCAAAGTAATCAACCATTGAACACCCAATATCACATTGGTGTTAGGTATGCCAACCATAATGAAGTGATCAATAAAAGTATATGTCTCCATGGTGACTGATAAGGATGGGACATAATGCATGCATTTCATTGTTATATCTCCTAGGACCAAAATAGAGAATCCCTCAAAAACATCAGTGGGTGTTTCCCTCCTTTGCACTAGTTAGGCATCAATAAAATTGTGGGTAGCCCCACTATCAACCAAAACAGAAACCCTCTAATTCAAGATGGAACCTTGAACTCTTAAGGTCAAGTAATTAGGTACTCCTCTCAAAGATGAAAGAACCCCTCCAATAGGATAAAATTCTCCACTCCCATCTCTTGATAGTGTTGGCTCTCCTCCTGTAGTGTCAGCGTTGTGACCTCTTCTTGGTTCATCTTCCTCTTCCTCCTCATCATCTGAGAATACCTCTATGTAATGTGATTTTCTAGCTGCAAATATATGTCCAGGTGCCCATGATTCTTGGCAAGTGAAGCAAATATTCCTTTTTCTTAGATCTCTCAGGACATCATCATCAAGAGGTTTTTTATTCTGACTCTCCTTAGAAGGAGAAACCTTTTCTTCTTTTCCCTTTGAAGGGAAAGAGGGCTTATGCTGAAAAGTTGCCTTTGCTTTTGGCAAGGCATCTTAAAGGTCTCTAGCCCTTTCAATAGCATCATGTAGGGTAGTGGTCTTAGTAGATTTAACCAACCCATGAATAGGTTCATATAAACCATCAATGAACAAGTACACCCTTCTTGCTGCAGACAAATTAGGAACCATAACAGAAAGCCTTAAAAATTCAGCGATATAAGTTTTTGTATTACCTGTTTGTTTCAACTTTGAAAGGCTCCTGAACGGTGCTTCTGGATCTCTTCTATCAAATATTTCCACCAACCTTCTATTTAACTCTGAATAAGCAGTCACATTGGCATGACCCAATGTAGACAAGCCATGGAACCAGTAGTCATGTGCTTCACCTTCAAGGTGCAGCGCTGCAATATTGATAACCTCCATCTCTGGAACCTTGTTCAAATGAAATTAGATGTCAATTTTTTCTACCCAAGATTTGGCAGAGCACTTGGATGACCCATCAAAATTGGGTAAAAATAATCTTCCCATAGTGTGGTGTCAATCATGATTCTGAATGAATCCACCACCTCTATGATGATGCATTGGTCTTCTATTGTCCTTTATTTGAAAAAAATCTTGAAAAATCAATTGATATTTGAATCTATGATTTTGAGACTCATATTCTTCAAAATAGCCTTCAAGGGATTCATGCTCTCGAAACTATTCATTTCCCACAGCAAAAAATGTAGGCATGGTAGAGCGTTGAGAAACTTATGACTGATGCACTGGTTGATCATTCCAGTGATGACACATGCCAGAGCCTTCTCCATGATGAAATAATTTAGGGGATTCCTTGATTCTGTCCATTCTCATGTCTTTGATCTCTCTAACAAGGTATTGCATGGCTCTAAGAAGGATCTTAGGGAAATCCTTCTCTTCATCTTCACCTACAGATAAAGGGGCTTTACCCTTGTCTTCATTATCATTTGTGTAATCAAACATTCTATGTCTTCTCTTTTGATATCTATTCTCTCTATCAGTAAGAGGCTCTCCTTCTTTATAATACATATTGTCTTTTTAGAATGCACAGGCTGTGTCAAGATGTTGCTATGATACCACTGTAATATTCCCAAATGGGGAATGCAACAATACAATGCAGAATGATAGGAAAATAACGTAGATCATATTTTATATAGGAAGAGGCCAATATGGAGACCTTTAATTTTTTATTACAACAACAAAATATGTTTAATAAGGGGCCCATAAGATGCATAACAAGAAAAGAGAGCCTCCAATGAAATAAATCACTCAAAATGAGGTGCTGCAACCATATATAAAGACCAGAAAATACTTACATCATTATTTTATTGGTTCTGCAACAATTGTAGATTGCAAATCAGATCTAGAGCAAATAAGTGCATAAAAAATTAGATCTATATCAGATCCATGCACTATACAAGCTCCTCTAACGAACCCCCTTGGGGTTTTCAGCAAAACACCAAGTACAAGATGTAGATATGAGATCTAGAACTGCAGATCTACTGAAATATTTAGATCTGGAAAGTGTGGCTGAAATGATATTGGAAATTGAATAGCCTCCTCAAATAGATCTCCAAAGTGAAAGGAAGATCCCCAACACTTAGAAAATCACTGTCCAAATGGTGTGTTGAACCACCCTGCAACTACACCTACAGGAATAACGCAGATCTGGATCTATACTGCACTATAGGGATCAAAAAATGGTTGGCCTGATGCCAAGATCTGAAAATGAGGCTGAATTCCTTCAATACTGTCCTCCTAATGAAGTAGAAACTTCCTCCACTGAAAAGGAGCACTAAAATGGCCTAGATCTGAAAGATATAGTCTCCACTTGCTGCAGCTTGCAAAGACAACCAAACCCTTAATAGGATCTGTGTTGTAGTTGAAAGAAGAAGCTTGGACCTAAGCTAGATAGTGGAAATTGAAATACAAACTCCCCCAAGAGCTACTCAATGGGAAGAGGTGGGATTCTCGATTAGGAACACCCAATGCTAAGCAACATTCAATCTCAACTAAACATCAAGAGAAAGATATATGTCTAAATAGACCATATATTCAAAAAATATGATAAATATCAACAACCATCTAATGCTGCCATCACCTTCCTTTTATAAGACAAGAGCTTGCAAACCCTAAACCACTTCCAATGAGATCACTACTTTCACACAAGGCATCTCCATCTAAAACTATGATGTGACTCATTGATGGCCACTCCTCCATGATAGGGTTGTAGATTTGGTCAAGGTTGACCCAGTCAAAATGTTCTAGCCCCTTTCACACCTAAGGGTGATTAATTTAACAACCAAGATTATCCTTTTCATATTTGGCATTGGTTTATTCATTATTAAGGAGTATTATGGACCTACTTTGCTCTTTTATTCTTTAAACAAAGTAATAAAACAAAAATAAATATTCCAATTATCTCATGACTAATTGGGAATATTACAGTTGGGCTCCTGGTTTTGATTTCAGTTGGAGTTGCCTCCAACCTGAGATTGTGGAGGGCATTGTTGGTTGTTACCACCCTGTCCAGGATTTCCCTTTGGTTTTTTTTTTCCTTTTTTCCTTGCCATGTTAGGAAGATAGTTCAGATTCTCCCGATTGTATGGTTGGCATGGTTGTGGTTGGGAAGGTTGCACAAAGTTGACCTGTGAATTATTCTGCATGGGTGGGTTTTGTGTTGGGGACTGGGCGTATTGTAGTCGTTGTCCCTAGTTTATGAATGGATGTTGGGGGGAGCTCTTTTGTCAGCATGTCTAGCCATGTACTAGGTCCCCTGAGACGGAGGATATTGACCTCGCTATTAATGGTGGTACGAAGATGCCCTATTAGTCATGTTTTGTGAAGGTGCATGATGAATCTGATAGCTGGGTTGCGGTATGTTCTGGGAAGAATCATGTGTGTAATAGAGGTATTGAACGCTACTGCTCAGGTGATTTTGGGTCAATGACCCGATCAAACCGTCTGTGGAGTTCGATGTGCATGGAAATTATTTGTAAGTTTGTAGGTAAGGGGCGTTAGGCAGGATATTGTAAATATATCCTGACTGCGTATAGATCAGCTCGAGTTGTTGGGCCTTGCTGATGGCTTCCTCTTCGGATATGGGATTTTTTGTTGCCACATTCTTTGAAATCTATGTGGTGATAGTTTTCAGGAATAGGTCTAACAAAACTCGATCGTCGATTTTGGCTTTGCACAAACTATGACGTCACCACCATTCGTGGAGATGGTCTGAGATATGGATGGCAGGTGTCTGCCTAAAGTGAGTCAGAAATTCCATCCTGGAATCGTGGTGGATAACTGAAAATAGGTAAGGAATGCAGTAGTGAGGGCGCTAAAAGTTCCATGTGTAGTAGCTAGTTGCTCCACATACCATTTCACGGCTACTTCGGGTAGGGTGCGTTGAAATAGTCTCAGTCGAATAGTATCGTCAATGATGTTATTCAATGAAAAACATAGGTGGAAAGTCATCACATGATTTCCATGGTCTTCTGCTTGCTTCCCTTCGAACTTTGGAATGTCTGAAGGGAGCTTTGTGGGCATGGGTGGCCATGTAGGGTTGCATGCAATAAGGTTGTTTGTTAGCTTTGTTAAATCTGATAAGTTTAACGAAGCTAAGAAAGGTGACTGTGAGTTGGTAGCCACTGCACACTGTAAAGACACAATGTTCTAGTTAGGTATAGTGTTTGTCTGCGACGTACCCAGTTGTGAATTCACCTAGTTTCTCGAATGGGTAGTGCTCCTCTTCCCCCTAGGGGTTTTGGGAGGAGTGAAATGTGGCCACCCTATGGGGGTGCCCACTGGTGTGGCATTGGGTGACCGAAAAGGGTTCCCAACTAATTATGCCCCAATAAAGGATGAACCAATAAGGGTGGCAGTGTTCCATATTTGATGCCTAAATGGTGAAAGACATGGAACCCCTCCTCGTAACTGGGGGAGGTCCAAAAGACATCTAGATTGATGATGTCCTGTTGGGTCCTTTTTGGTGTCGAATAGGTATGGTTTTGGAAATATTTGAGAGGATAGAGATTATAATCAATGAAAAAATCTGATTGCATACATAAAAAAAGCGCAAATGAAAGATAAATTTTCCCTTTAGATTAATCCTATGTGACCAATCAATCAAAAAATATGGTTTTTGTTGTTTTTGCATATGATACTCAAATCCTAGAAGACCTAATCATCCTAACATGATCAAATGTAATTTTGCCTTGAAAATATATCTTGCGAATGTTGGCACAACATCCCAAAAGAACTGGTGACGCCCCTAGTCAACCGAAGAAAATCAACCAAGGTTAGGGTAGAGAATCTAGTGCTGCCTACACCGTTACCTGTAGGGAATAATGCCCTAGTTTTGGCCACTAAGTACCATCATCCCATGTGAGTGTTCGAGTCTTGAGCTTCTTAGTAATTCAACTACTAGTACCGAGTATTAAACGGGTTACGTAACCTCAAATAATACCACACACACTCGGCCTAAGCTTAACCCCCTCTGAATCGAGTCTCTATGGTGCTCGAGTTTTCTTTTCTGTGGGCGGCTAGATGGATTTAAAATTTCCCTAAAAATTCAACTTCTATGTTTCAATATGTAAACTGACCGAGGCAGCTTATTGGATGCCTACCCCTTTGGTCCTAAATTAAACTTTAAATTCTCTTGTGGCCCCTGCAGGGAGATTTTAATGAGTTTAGTTAAGTTAGTTTTAAGGTGGCTTTGATTCACTTAAGGTGTGAAAGTGTGTGAGAAAGAGATGAAAAATCGCATAGTTTTAACATGTGGATATGCGGTGATCCTTTTCAAATGCCCTATTAAGGTACGTTTGGTTCTTCCTTGCTCAAAAGAAAAACATGTGCGAATATGGTTCACTTACAATGTTTCCTAGTTAATCTAAATGATCAACTAAAGGGAGATAGACAATTATCAGTAGAGAGTGTTCATGTGCTTGCCTAGGGTCACCCAACGGTGCAAAGCCAACAAAGATTACTTGCTCTCTAAGAATAATTAAATCCTAGTCCTAAATCCTAGTGCCAAAAAATGAACTAAAATTAATGACTTTAAAGTAGGAAAATGAAAAAGCTTTAGCTAAGAATGCATGGACTAGGGCCACTTACTTTGGCTAATTACTTATGTGTTTTTGGTGTCTAAATTTGCAAAACATATATTATTTCAGAATGCAATTTAATTTCTCCCTACTTAAACTATGTGTTTACTTTGCAAAATAAACTTTTAAATTTTAAAACTAACACCTAAAACTACTGAAATGCAGCCAAGAGTGAGTTTTAACAAGTCATGGGACACCTCACAAAGTTCTAGAAGATTTATTATGGGCTTGCAGTCACTTTTCAAATAGGAAATGAAGGGAAATAACAGAAATTTTTTGCCTCTGCTTTCCATGCGCAAAAGACTCACATAGTCGTGCCGTTAGCATGCAGGTCACTGTTGAACGTAGGTGGTCGGGCACGTCTGTCTGTGTAAAATCCACGCAAAATTCCTGCAGCAATTTTTTTGGAGCTTCTGAGCTTCAGCTTGTCACCGAGGGTGAACATGAAGAGAAGAAGAGAAAAGGGGTTGTTCAAGCCAAACTCCAGAGTAAAGAAAGAGGTCTCTACAAAAGGCACACCCACATTAACTAGGAAGTAAAATTAGTGGAGTTTCCAATCCTGTGTTGGTGGATTTGGTGCACGAGTGTAAAAATCCACACTTTATTAAGAGCAGTGGTTGTTTCTTCTTAAGTTCCTGGTCACAGGAAGATAATCAAGGGAGTCAGTAGGTTTGTGAACATGTCATAAAATGAAACATACTAGATAATGAAATAGAATGCATATATAGAGAGAAGATAAAAGCTAAACTAAAACCAATAACACAAATATCTTATCGAGTCAAACAAAACAATAATAACAATGACGACGTCTATGTCCCCTCCTATTGTGTGCAAGTAGGAAAAAAGGTAGAACGTTTACACACTTGCCAAGGGGCCCTTAGAACTAGGGAGTTCTAAGACTTGATGAAAGGTCATTTTTACCTCTTAATTGCCTTGGCGCAAGGTCCCTCTCTCTCTACTCCAAAGGATTGGAGAGTTTGGGTGGCCAACAACTGAATCCCCTCTCTACTTCTGCTTTGGATCACACAATGTTGGATTTCTTGAAGAAATTTTGGTCGAAGTAACAATGTGCTCTCCCTTTGTTCATCTTTTTGTGGCCTTTTATAGATGGATTCAAACTCTCCTTCCCTCTCTTGGTACATTGATGGATGGTGACCAAAGAGAGGGGGATGATTCCATTGTGTGCCGCATTATTCCATTGTGTGCTCCCTTGAGGTCCTAAGGAGGCTTTGGCGGCTGTCCTTGGGTGGCCTCAAGTGTGGGATCAACTTCCTGGAGTGTGCCTTGTGGTCCCGGAAATTGACTTCCACCACTCAGGTCCGCACATTTTTTTGATGGAAATCCACGCAAAGGCACACTTATCAAATAAAAATGCGCATGAAGGTGCATTCTGGTGGTTTCTTGAGTGCGAAATTTGATTTTTCTTTTGGACCTTAGATATTTTTTAAATTCTTCAAATTCTCTAATGTGCCTCAACCCTATAAATCCTTCTACCTAACATTTAATAATGTCATCTTTGCTTTTTCCTATGATTTTTCCTATGATAATAGTCAAAATTTTCCATCAAAGAAAAAATCATTTTTCATAATCATTATTTCTCCCTTTTTCCTTTTTAATCATTTCCCCACCATCTTCATGATTTGAGTTGATTTGATTGATTCCCGCCACATTTTATGTCGCTCTAATTATTATTCTAAATGCATTAAATGATCCTCAATGTCTTTCTCTTTTTCTGCGCTCTAAGGGTTTGGACGCCCTTCTCTTATTGGAGGGGGAAAAGGTGTACATAGGTACATATGATGAGAAAACATGTGAACTAATAATAAAATTTCCCAAAACCTACTGATTTGATAAACAAATATCATTGCATTTACAAAACCTACCTATTTGACAAACAAATATAATTGCATAATTTAGACCCTTTTTAACAAATTCAAAGTATTTGCATGCAGTATTTGTGATGTTCTAAACTTATGCAGTCATGAGTAGTGCATGCAGAAGTTGAATTCATTCTATGAGACACAACAATCATGGGTGGAATATTTTTCTACAACGAGCCCACAATACTCAATATCACAAAACATGCTCGTGCTATACTGCAGAATGCTGGTTGGCTCTCATATTTGGAAAAATTGCAGGGATTCCACACTGAGGTAGCATTAGAATTCCTGCAAAACTTGCAGAATGGACATACAAATGTGGAAGGCAGAGACATAAATATATCAAAAATTATAATGTCTGAGGTTTCTGGACTTCCAACAGAAGGAGCAAAGTGGACTAACAAGCACATTTTGCTACATGAAGCAGTTGCAGTATTCCAAGATCCAAATGAGAATTTGGTACGCAAAGGAAAGGGGATTCATCCTACAAATTTTAAGGAACCATGGCAGGAACTAGCAATCATCGTTCATAAGTATATTACATGCGATGGTCGCCAAGATGCGGTAAAAGCTTGACAGCTCAAACTTCTAGCCATAATCAAGCAGAAAATTTCAGTTAATTTTCCATTTCTCTTGAATTCTTTTTTTGCATGATATATCTAGTTGGGTTAGGAGAGCTAAAAATCCACACACAGTCATCAAAAATCATGGTCTAATAAAGATGATCATCACTCATAGAATAAATGAGCATGAGTTAACTTGGGACAACTTTTTAAACCTTGTGCTAACCTCATTATAAGAAAACCCAGACAATAGAGAAATTGACCAGCCAAGAAGGGAAGTATTAATTCCAAGGAAAGCCAGAGGAAAAATGAACCATCCCTTGACCTCAAGGTCAATGAAACGAAGACACTTTGTGCGATTAATTTTATGAAAAAATGCTTCAACCTTGGACGACGAGGCAGGACCATCTCATTCACCTACTCTAAGCACAAAAGAGGGAATTCTATAGGAGTATGAGGAGGAAATGGCCAGAGTGCTGGAAAGCATGAGTGTATTTAATGAAGAAAGAAAATTCTCCGGGAATTCTGAGGGATTGAGTGATCCTCTAGACTAGGCTTCTTTTGATGGCAGTTCTGGTCACCCTGAGATTTTACCATCTGAGGAGGAAATTCAAATTTCAAGGGATTCAGAACCCTGTGGTGGTGAATATGTGGAGGAAGGAAAATTTGCAGAAAGAACTCTTGAGTTTGAAAACTAGTCAGGTGACACCATCCCATTGGAATAGAGTATTGATATATGCACAATTCCAATGGTTCCTAAAGAAAACACCATCCTATTTGACCATAGTACTGATATAGGCACAATTCCCATGGGACCTGAACAAAATTCCATCCCATCGGATCAAAACATTGATATAGGCACAACTCCTTCAGTGCCTGAAAAAAAAAGTACTTTTTTACCGGATCATGGCTTAGAAATTTGTACAGCTCCCTTTGTGCTTGAAACATGTACTATGCCATTTTCTACTAGAAACCCTAAAAATAAAAGTAAGTCAGAAAGGGCTGAATATAGGAAATTGCGCAATAAGTACAAAAAGTTGAAAAGAATAGTCAAGAAATTAAGAGAATAGTTAAAAGAGGTATACAAGGCTTGGAAGTCTAAGAAACAAACATACATTGCTAAGACTTAGATAGAAGTAGAGACACATAATGTTGAAACACAAATAGAATTTGAAACACAGACAGTGAGAACCCAAACAGAATTGGAGATGTAGATAGAAGAAACTCAGATAGATGACACCCCTTTTTATGCTCCTTGGTAAAGGAAGCCGTTATTTGAAGACTTCAAGACACATTGACACAAACCCAACAAGAATTGGCTAACTATAATAAGGAAGTGGTACCACTACAGGTACATTAGGAGTTGCTGGAAAAACTCAAGAAGCTTACTACAACTGAAGATGAGACTTTCGCCAACTTCAGAAGTGAAGAGGAGAAGGTAAAGAAGGCACAAGCTTAGCTTGAAGAAGCCACAAAGAAAAATAACACTATTTTCTCAATTTACTTAGATTTCCTATCTTGTAGACCATCTGCTACTAATTGTGCTCTGTTCTTATTAGAAATATATCTATAATTTAAAGTAAAGGCTATTAGATTAGGGAAACCCACCGAGTTTAAGAGTATTGTAGAAATTGTTTAGTGTTGTGGGGACGAGAATGAGAAAGTTCAACACCTTTTGTGTGGACTATATTTGCACAAATTATTTTTGGAAGATGAAAGAGACAGTAACCCAAGTCCCTTTATAGGAGACATCTAGTTCCACACATTCATATATTTTGTTGATAATCAAATTAAATGGGCTAAAGCTTATAAAGTTTTTAAGCAAAGAGAACATGGTCTAGATCTCTGGGTCAGAGGGGAACCCACTAAACCTATGCATCTCTTCAGTAAAAAAAAAATTTTTATGTCACAGGAAGGGGTTAAAGTGAAATTGAGACCACTCTACAAGGATATTATACAATATGGGAGAGAATACTTTCAGGAGATTAGGGAAGATACCTTGTTAGTAGCTAAGCAAAGATGGCAGGCATCCACCAACAATGTTAAGAATCACGAGCCTTTTAATTATAGAAACTTAAAAGAAACTCCTATTCAATTTTTCACATATAGTAACATCATTTTAAGCATGGGTCCTACATGGATAGGGTGCTGCTACATGTGTCCTATAATATGGTACCCTCCTGAAGGCTACCACCATAATTATGAGCTTCCAGAAGGTCATGAAAATTAGGCTTTTGTAAGAGTTAAACATAAACATGGTTCTAGAATGTATAAAGAAGAAGTCTACCCTGCCTATTATTTAACTTTGTTACACCTTAATCATCTCATTGCATGGGTACATGCAATAAGGTAAGCTGGGGAGTATGTTGGGTCACGAAAAAGGTATGTTTTACCCTTATGATTAAGTTGATTTATTATTAAATTTCATGTGTTTACCTTAATTTTTGGAGTGAATCTGGAAGGATTCATTAGAAATAAAGGGTAAAACTAATTATCAATAAATTAAGAATTATGAGGGAAAAATGCTAACTTCCCCTATTTTTAGGTGCAGGAAATCCAAACTAATTAACTGTTGTTCAAACGATTAAACAACACCCGCCAGAAAAAGGAAAACGATCTCGTTTCTGTTTATATAGTCCAACAAAAATCAAGGAGGGCTTCTCTCATTATATAGCACAAACTGTTAGAAAAATGCGAAATCCTAAGGATCTCCTGATCCTAAGGACTCGCCTTTATCTGTTTTATTTCTCTGTAAAGATATAAAATATCAATAGATGGAATATAATAGGGGGATTTTTGAATATCCATTTGCTGTAATTATATTTTAATTGCATTATTTCTGAACAAGAAGCTTTTGTGCTCAACGATGTTGTACTCTGACTATTAATTTTAATGAAAGAGATATTGGATTTTCCAGAATCGTATTTTGAAAATCATCCAGTAGAGACTTCTAGAGATCCTCAACCCAATCATTGGGAGTTCTACTGCTGTCTTGTGTTATACGTTCATTTCCTTATTTTATAATTAACCATTTTTGTGTTTTAAGGAATTCATAATTGATTCGAATTTCATTATCATCGAGTGGTTTGCATCTTATTGATTTAAAGTCTTAATTGCTTTCATTTTCTTCATGAATGTTTCCCGCAAGTTATTTGAAATAGCTAGATTTTTTTTCATTCAGAGTAAGTTTGTTAGTTGATCAGCCATAGATAATTTCAATTGCATAACGTGACTGTGATACTTGCTGCTCAGTTACTATAGTATTCCCTATCTGATTAATAGATTACTATAAATGTTAAGATATTGATGTATATGTTAGTATGTAATTTTGGTTCAGTGTGAATTCTGTTAAGTTTGCATTTCCATCTTCTTTCGTAGAACAGATGAGAAGTAAGTTGAGTTAATTGGTTGAAGTTATTTAATGATTGATTTTATCACTTTGATTGAAATTCAAGAATTAGTTTTTTTCTTCTGCAATGATTTCAATTTAATAACCTCTAATTTCACTTGCATAGACTGTGCTGAACACTCTTGAAATAAAAATACTTACCATGGGTGTTGTAAAATTATATATTACAGAGAAATGCAACACATAAAATATGTGGAAAACATAAGCACAAAAAACACATAAAATCAGAGAGACACATATATACGTGGTTCACCCAATTTGGGCTACGTCCACCCCAAACAACCAGTCCTTCCTTTATATTATCCATAAAAATGAAGAGACACAACCTACAACAGATCCGTTGTAATATCCCCTGTTCTCTCTCATAGTCTCCCTATTTGTTTCTCACTTTGAGAATACACATATTGAGATTCAACAAGAATATCCTAGTGAAAATTAAGCATTGACGCTAGGATGGAGCCTCGGGTTATTTTTAGGTGGATGTATATTTATAGATGCATGAGAAAAATATTTTTATAGATGCATGTCTATTTATAGATGTATGTGCAAATTCTATTTATAGATTGCATGTCTATTTATAGATTGCATGTCTACTATTATTATCCCTTAATATTAGTTGGATAATAAACTATAATCTATTCTCAATGAGCACTTGGAAATATTTAACTGAAGTGGAAAATTAGTTAGCTAAAGGAATTTCAAGTGAAGATGTTGGTTGGTGGGACACCCAGGTTGACTTAGCTGTAACTGAGTGATTCGAAGTTGTAACAGAGTTGGAAGTGTAGTTATGCAAGTTGTAAAGTAGTTTAACTCAGTTAAGTGAGTTAAACTCAGTTGTGATAGTTGTAACTGAAGATACACTAGTGAGAGATCAAGTGAATTAATTATTAATTAATTCACAGTCAGTGGTCTCATATGTAATTGAAGATTTACTACTATTAACTGCATGCATGTGATATCTAGTGGATATCCAATTGAGTTCGAGGTGAAAGGGTAGTAAACTATCAGTTGTGACATTATCCGGTTGAACACATGCAACCACACACACAGTAGATGTGCCCATGAGGATTTTTCTGTCAAGGCACGTTGGATTATGAAGTCAAGGAAAGAATGATTGCACTCATTCAGGGATTTCTTCTAGCTGGGATTGCGCAGTGGAGGCAGGTTTTCTGGAGACAGTAAATTGGCTAAGGAACTTGCCAATTTTTGTATGACAGTGTGAGATAGTTAGCTCATGTACTGAGAGCTCTTTGATTAGATATTTGTATGTAATTGTTTCATGATACATGATATAATATGTAATAGAAGATAGTGGGGTTTTTAGCTATAATATTTTCCCGGTAAATTATCTGTGTTATGTGTGATTGATCTTTCTTCATGATATTGTGATTGGCAATTGTGTTTCAAATTATGCAAATACTAGTAGAAGTGATTCTATATTTAACACTAGCATGTTGTTAGATTAGGAGAATCTAGGACATACATGTATTTTGTATTAAATTTTTACAACACATACAATACACAGGCGCAATACAATACCCTCATACAAAATGAGGGGTTGCCTTCTAGGGAAAAAAATCCTAAGTTAAACATAACTTCTACCGTCATATCATTCGCCTAATGAACGACCCAGATTGAATATAAATTAAAATACATTTACAAGGCAAGGCCACCCCCCCTGACCCCCCCAGGTAGCATTTAATTAGAGGTGGCGTTTCTGCCCCATTAATAACAAGGGTCCAATGCTTTGATATAAAATAAAGAAGATAATCAGGCTCCACGCCTGTTAGTGTCAATTCTAATCACAAGTGTACAGAAAAATATCACTTTAGCTGTGCATAAAAAACAACCCTAACATCAAAGATGGCTGCCAATTTCTTTAGATATACAGTTAGTTAATGAGAATAAATGTTAGAAAATCTAGATCTATGCATTTAAAGACATTAAAAAACAAATAAAAGCAAGATTTGCTCCATGCATGCAATAGACAAGACAAGAATATTTTTTAAAGAATTTTTTTATTTATGACACCAGGGAAGGGAACATAGAAAGATGTTACCAGTCCCCCTCAATGGGAAGGATTCTTGTATGTCCTCAACGCTTCAGATCTAAGATCTCTCTCTCTTGATGGTGTAGAAAACCTAGACAAAAATGGAACTCAAGGGGAGTTCACAAGCAAAAAGATAGAAAAATATGACAATGATGTAGGATTAAAGTCAGACCAAAAGTATAGATCCAGAGTGATTTTCAGGCAAAAAAAGGTAGTAAATGAATGGAAAAACCTTCTATTTGTAAAAAAATATTGGGTTATTCTAGATATTGGTGCATAATTAAATTATTATTAACCAAATCTAGTTCCAAATTTTATGGAATATTTTATTATTTTTGTTGGAGGGAAAAGGAATTTGAATTTTGTCAAATCCCTTTATTTGTAAATAATAAATAAATAAATGATTTATTTATTATTTTAAGAATTGGGTTGAGTAATAATTAAATAAATAGTGATTTATTCAATTATTTATAAATGATTTAGTCAAATTTAACAAGGAATATTATTTAAATAATGTTTTAAATAATTATTCCTAGAAAATAATAAGATATATAATGATTTATCCAATTAATTTCCCTGTTTTGGGTTAAATATGACTAGGAATATGAATTAAACTGTTGTTTAATTAATTATCCCTTGAGGAAAATCAAACAAATAAGGATTTATTCAATTATTCCTCATGGGGTTTACTGTTTAGACCATAAACAACTTAATAAATAATGGATTACTAAGTTATTTTTCATAGTGAAAGCAATTTTACTAGGGTAAAATTGGTCTTACATGGCATACTTTGGTCCATCTAATAGTGACAGGTTAGATGACCAAAAATTGGTTTAACAAATTCCCCCCCAGCGTGCGAGCGTTAGGAGCTAATCGATGTATGACCGAAGTACGTTGTAAAAACTCAATCACTAGACACCGAAGGGGGAGTCTAAGAGAGAGAAATATAAGGTAGATTAAAGCGCTAGAGGACAAGACCCTGAGGAGGCGAGACGTATAGGTGTGAGAAGTATTTCTTATGAGTGAGTACCTATTCTACATGTGGCGGGGGAGGCATACCTATGCCCGCCAAGATAACAAAGTACAAAGAATAATGCATCCAGTAAACAAGGAATTGAACTATATAGTACATGCTAGCATAAACATGGGCCAAATAAAAACATGATAATGGATCCCACATACATGTTGTGCCTGGGACAACAACCAAGACTTATACAATAATATTTGAGTACATGAGATATAAGTACAACCAAAGAGGCCCTGTAAAACAGGAAAGGGATCTGAAAATATGAAATGCAAACTAAAAGGGAACTGCAAGCGGCTGGGGTCGGAACCATCAAATCTATGGAGTTGCATCCATGGTTGTAATAGAGAAGTCATCCAGGTATGTGGGGGGCTACCTAAAGGGCCACCCCCTCATGAGGTCGTAAAAATATCACACACACCCAGGAAATCACCGATACAATCTGCTGCATCATTGAACCATCAAGTATACGGATTTCGATCATGCCATAAGGAGATGGAGCTGAGAAACAATCAAGTCAAAGGGGAATAAGGAGTTCCTTTGCCTGATCTGAGGCACCCAACAAGAGTGGAAGCTAGAACCAAGGTATACCGCCCTCTAGACTTGTCTCCTAGAATGAATAAGATGATGTCGACAGAAGGACGTCCCCCATAGGTGAGGCAATAAGGGATCCTCAACTAAGGCACGAGAGATAATATTAGAGCAACTGATAGACTGACACCATGGATAATGGTGGAATGGGGGTACTGAGTAGCAGGATGACGACTTCCCTTGTTAGAGCATAAAGGGCATGGATGACCTGACAGCTATTGACTTGACATTGGAGGGGATAGGGGACAGTATGACTGGAGGCGAAAATGTGCGATGCAAGAGAGGAAAAAATAAATGAAGGATAGAGGACTATAGCAGGATAAAAAGGAACTCAGAATAGATTCCATGAATGCAATGATGACTCAACTTGGATGCTCTAACAAGGGTGACTCGATGATGTTGCCACACATAAAAAGCCTAGTGGGGACCATAAAAGCATGAGTACAAGATGGTTACCCATGACGAAAATTGACATGAGCAGGGAAAAGTATGAAGGCAAAGTGGTGCCCCAAGCACAAATGTTGCAAGTGAAGAAATTTGATTTTGAGTGGTGAAGTGACCCTACTTGGAAAAAATGTGTTTAGGTGAAGTATGAAACCACAAAAAACTAAATGATACCCAATTGAGAGCTCGGTGAGAGATTTCAAACGGTGCTGACGGTTTGTCAAATTGAGCTATGGTTTGGTCAAAATTGGCGAAAGAAAAATCTGGGGTTTCTCTTTTAATAAGGCATTTTCCCTCCAATTTGATTCATTTGCAAGTGTAGCCGTGGTGAATGTGGAGAGGAGAAAAGGCCTTAAATCTTGCAACAATCATAGTGGGAAAACTGACCGTTGGAATCAAGATCCCTCAGTTGCAGGTAAGAGGCCTAACCATACTCTTTCAATTCAGTAGATTAAAATTGCAGTTTAGGCACCCAGAGCGTAGGAACAGACCAGGTCACACTTTTTGGGGTTTTTTCTACCACTTGGGTAGCAGGTACTAAGCAGAAAATTGTGACCTGTCCCAGGAAATGACGTGAAAAGTGCGACTTGTAAGAGTGAGGGGGTTTTAGTGCTTTTTTTGGCTGAGAGCTGAGATTTTTAGGGTTGAGGGGCATAGGTTCCCCCAAGCATGTTATGGTCATGCCAAACGTATTTAGAAAAGTGGAATCTAAACACATTTTTATGATGTGGTGTGCCATTTGTTTTCGCTATGGTTATGCAGTTCGAGAAAGGGAAAGGAGGATTACTAATATCTTTTGGTACTGCATACATGAAGCAAATGGACTAAGTTTCCAGGTTTGCATACATGGTGTCACTATCCCAAAGAGTCTATTTGGAGATAATGAACTCATGATCTCCTAGAAAACCCACAGGTTGGTCAACAATAATGTCTAGGGATCTATTATTGCAGTAAAATCAGCCTCCAAAATAAGAAAAGAGATATCAACACCAGGAAATAAGCCACTTCGAGGGGGCAACCTCCAATACATTACATAAATGAACAATTCTTGTATGATTCAATTTACAAAACCTCCTTTCTATATATAGGAGTCCATGGGGCCATAATGTAATCCTAGTGGGCCACAATGTAATCCTAGCCGACCTAACAATAATAATTTAAGGGCACAATAATAACAAAATGGGGGTTACAAGGGTACAATAATAACAATAAGGGTTTTACACTAACAATAATAAGGGGCTATACTAGTGATATAGGGACCTAACATGCCCCTCTCCTTCAAAAAAGTGTTGTCCTCAACACTTGAGTAGCTCCGGGTGCTTCTGTATAAAATTCTCATCCTCCCATGTAGAATCTTCAGTGGGCAAGTTCTTCCACTTGATGAGATACTCTGAAATTGATCGATTCCGTAGTTGTCGAGTTCTTGTTTCCGTGACCGCTTCAGGTTCCAATATGATTTTTCCTTCCTCATCAAGTTCTGGCAATATTGTTTGAACGGGAAGATTTTCACCTATAACCTTCTTTAAGCATGAAACATGGAAAACTGGATGTACTCGCGAAGAAGCAGGAAGCTCCAATTTGTATGCCATAGTACCAATCTTTTGCAACACCTTGTAAGGGCCATAGTACTTTGGCGATAATTTATTATCCTTCTTAGCTTGCTTGAGGGACATTTGTTTGTATGGTTGTAGCCGTAAAAATACCTAATCTCCTACATCAAAACTTCTCTCGCTGCGATGTTGATCTGCCTGTTGTTTCATTCGATTTTGTGCCAAATTCAGGTTATCCTTTAAGAGTTGGAGAACTTCTTGCTGATGCTCGATGTGATCTTCCACTGCTTGAACCTTCGAATTTTCTCTTAAATATGATGTGATGGATGGTGGATCATATCCATAAAGTGCCATAAATGGGGTCATTTTTGCTGCAGTATGGAAGGAAGTGTTATACCACCATTCAGCGAGAGGTAACCACTTGACCCATTGTGTTTGTTTATCAAATACAAAACAGCGAAGATATCCTTTCAAATATTTATTCACTATCTCAGTTTGACCATCAGATTGAGGATGATAAGATGAGCTATGAGCTAATTGAGTACCCAAACAAGAAAATAACTCCGTCCAAAAATTTCCAGTAAAAATTGGATCTCTGTCGCTCACAATAACCCTTGGGCTTCCGTGTAGCTTTTGAATTCTGTCCATAAATGTAGTAGCAACTGTACTTGCTTTAAATGGATGAGATAATGCACAAAAGTGTGCATACTTGGTAAGTCTATCAACTACCACCATGATGACACTCTTTCCTTTGGACTTAGGTAAACCTGTGATAAAATCCATTAAAATCTCCTCCCAACGTTGACTTGGAATGGATAAAGGTTGTAGAAGACCCGGGGTCTTAATTGTCTCAACTTTATTCTGCTGGCAAATCAAACATTCTACCACAAAATTTTGAATATCAGATTTAAGGCCATCCCAAAAAAATTATTTCTTCACCCTGTGGTAAGTTTTTAAAAATCCCGAGTGTCGTCCTAAAGGAGAAGTGTGCAATTCCAAAAGAATCTTTTGTTTTAGTTGGGAATTCTTACAAAGATATAAGCAATCTTTGTACCATAAGGAATCATTTTTCCAACTAAATGTATCAGATGTAATTACATCCGCTACAATCTTTTGAATGAGGTGCATGTCCATACATTTCTTCCTTTGGTCTTCCTCTATTCAATTTCTTCCCTTTGCTCAATATCATCCTGTTGATAATAGAATAAAAGCTAAAGAAATGTTTTCCATCTCTTTGTTTTTTTTCTTTGAGAGGCATCACAATAAGACAGTTTTAATTTTTTTAGATTATTCAAAGTTAAATCCAACATCTAAGACCCTATTTTTTTCACTTTTCTAAGAGTGAATCTTTATTCCAAAAATGTTTGGGACACTATGATTTTTTACCTCAAGTGTCTTCCCATTAGGTAAGGTCGTCATTTCCTTAGTCCATGTAGTATTTCCAACATTTACTTCTCATAAATAGGTTTATGTAAATACTTTCTGTTGATTGGGAAACTTTCAATAGTAGTAGGTCCTCCTTCTAGCATTGGGACAACACCAATTCCATTTCCTGAGGCATCACATTCCACAATATTTTTTTTTGTGAAGTTTGAAATAGCTAAGATCCTGCTAGGCACATTGCCTCTTTAAGATGTTCAAAGGCCTTAGTTGCTTCAGGAATCCATGAAAATGCATCTTTCTTCAATAATGTTGTTAGAGGTGTTG
Organism: Pinus albicaulis; assembly: GCA_034641835.2. Classification (NCBI taxonomy): domain Eukaryota; kingdom Viridiplantae; phylum Streptophyta; class Pinopsida; order Pinales; family Pinaceae; genus Pinus; species Pinus albicaulis. The sequence continues at coordinate 523,093,126 of CM076572.1, read as the reverse complement.
CTATTCTCCCATAATTCTTAACAAACTTGCGATAATACCCTGTTAACCCGAGAAATCGTCGCAACTACTTTATGGTTGTGGGGAATTTCCATTCCTTAATGGATTTAATTTTCTTAGGGTCTACCTTAACACCCTCGTGAGATACAATATGACCCAGATATTCCACCTCTTGTACTCCAAAGAAACATTTGGATGTTTTTGCATATAATTGTTTCTCCTGCAATAGTTTGAGCACCGTGTCAACATGTTCAACATGATCCTTCCAAGACCTGCTGTAGATTAGTATATCATCAAAAAATACTAGCACAAATTTTCTAAGGAAGGGTTTGAAAATGGAATTCATCAACACTTGAAATGTAGAAGGTGCATTGGTAAGGCCAAAAGGCATGACCAAAAATTCATAATGACCCTCATGAGTTCGAAATGTTGTTTTTGGAATATCTTCAGTCTTCATTCTAATTTGAGGATATCCTGAACGAAGATCCAACTTGGTAAAATAAATTGCTCCATGTAATTCATCCAATAATTCATCAATCACAGGAATGGGAAATTTATCTTTAATGGTGAGCTTATCGAGCTCCCTATAATCCGGACACATTCGCCATGATCCATCCTTCTTGTGTACCAATACTACAGGAGCAGAGAAAGAACTTTGACTAGGTTGAATTATACCCGCCTCTAACATTTTTGCAATCATAAGTTCAATTTCGCTCTTTTGGAAGTAAGGATATCTATAAGGCCTGATGTTTGGAGGAACACTTCCTGGAATCAAATGAATAGCATGATCATGATCACGAATAGGTGGGAGTCCTTTGGGAGTTTCCAACACCTTGGAATGATTGTCCAAGACTTGTTGGAGATCTGCAGAAATAGATGATTTTGATGTTGGAACTTCTAGTGAGCATAATTGTGCAATTACGCCTCGTTGTTCTTTCTTTAGAATCTTTGTCATGACATTAGAGCTTATTATCCTTCCTGGCTTCCCTTCAATACCCCGTAATTCGACTTTCTTTCCTTCTGAAAAAAATTTCAAGAAAAGTTCTTGAAAATTAAAAGCTACCATCCCCAAAGATTGTAACCATTGTACTCCTAGTACAACATCAGCACCTCCCATAGGAATGGAAAGCATTGGACTAGTCAATACATATTCCCCCCATGGTTAGCTTGATATTATGGCATTTTCCAGAGCAATTTATAGTTCCTCCATTTGCAACCATCACTTGACATTCTGGTGCTGGGTATAGGAAACAATTTATTTCCTTGGCTACCTTATAATGAATAAAATTATGGGTGCTACCTGAATCAATCAACACTATTACCCTTTTCTTCTTTATATGTCCTTCTATCTTGAGAGTTTGAGGAGTGGTAATTCCTGCCAGTGCATTACACGATATGGTTGGATTTATTTCTTCCTCTTCTAGGGGTGGTTCCTGGTGTATATCCTCTTCTTGTTCATTTTCGTCTTCTTCTTCACAATCTATGTAAAATAATTTCTTCTCAGCACACTTATGACCTTTAGTGTATTTGCTATCACAACTGTAGCAAAGCCCTTTTGCTCTTTTTTCTTTCAATTTTTGTGGTGTCAACCTTGTAGGTTGTGGAAATCTAGGCGTAGCAACACTTCCTTCTTTATAGAATTGAGTGGTAGGCTTCCTTGTCGCCATAATTTTACATTCAACTTTTCTTGCCAACCTGAATGCCTTCTCCAATGAATCAGGTTCCAAAACACGAACTTCATGTTGGATGTTATCCTTTAGAGTTCCTATGAAGAGATCAATCCTGTGTTTCTCTGGAATATCAGTTACCCTTATATTCAATTTTTGGAAGTCCTCAATGTGCTGCCCCACTAAACCCTTTTGTTTGAGATTTATCAATTGGTTAAAGAAGGTGTTGCTCTTTGTATCCTCATAATGTGCTATCATTTCCTCCGTAAAAATTGACCAAGTGACAATTTTTTTACCGGAGCAAAGCCATTGATACCATACAAATGTATTTTGTTCTAAATGTAAAGTTGCAATGCGTACCTTTTGTGTGTTTTGCACATTATGGAGATCAAAATATTGCTCCATCTGTAGTATCCATGTTACAGGATCCTTTCCATCAAACTTCCTCATATCCATTTTTGGAATATGGTGGTTCTTCTCACCAACATTAGAGTTTATGAAATCACGATTAACATTTATTTTGTTCTCATCATGAGGTTCTTCTACTATCTTTTCACCATTAGGAAACATTTCTTGTATCAACTTTGTCAAACCTTCGATGTCTTTTTTTAGATCATTCTTCATGTTTTCCATGTTGTATTTCATGTCATCCATCTTAGCTTCCATGCCATCCATCTTAGCTTGCACGCCATCCATCTTAGCTTCCACGCCTTTCTTCAAAACTTCCATTTCATTTTTTGTTGCTCTTTGTGAGAGTGAAATTTGTTGCACTTGCTCTTGTAATTTTGATAGATCATGTCGCAATTCTTCATCTTCATGAGTCATAGTAGAGCCTTCTGAAGGCTTAATGGGTGTTGAATTATTTTTACGGGGCATATTTTAGAACCCAATACTGATATCTATTCTACAATATGCCCTTGGAATCAATTCAAATTGATTCTTCTAACAAGACTTATGCAATTCGGAAAAAAAATACACACCTTTTTCTTGCTTTTGAGGAGCTCGATATTGAAATTGGATTATATTTGTGATTGCAGCACTTCAATATTTGATTTTTGGTACCAACGTAGCCCTCTGAATTATCTTTCGAATGCCATAGGTCTGACCTGATTTGGATTCTCCAAGACAAAGTTGTGTCCAATCTCCCACAATGACCTAATTATGGACTGGTTCAGTAGAGCGAACTTGTACGACTTGCCACGTGTCACTGTTTCGTCCTTTGTCTCTGAAATTTATATCCAAGAAACTACAGTATGTGTAATTGCAACCACTTTTTACGGCACTCCAATCCGATGCCCAGAGAGAGCGTTATTGAAATTTTCCCACGATCACCTCTTGAGACAGAAATCAGGTGAGCTCCAAAGCAACTACGTTCCACGTATTATATCTCCCAAAATGTTGTGAACCAAGATCTGAATTTTTTGAAAATGTTCTCAAAATTTCTCAGCTTCGCGCCTCATGAATTTCTATCTTCTGCGACTTCGAGAAAAAAATTATAGCGCAAATTCCATGATGACCTGTTTATGAGCCTGAAAAAATACCTAACTTCCACAGATGATATCTCCTCAAATATTGCGAACCAAGATCTGAAATTTTTAGAAAACCTTCCTCAAGATTTCAGCTTCGCACCCTTGAAATTTCAGCTTCTGAAGCTTCGTAGAAAAAACGTTATAGCGAAAATGCCACGATGACATGTTTGGAGCAGCGAAACCCTAGAATCCCAAAGCTCTGATACCAAATGTTGTGTAACCAGCTCCAAAGAGAGAAGAAAAGAGATATTCACGCCTTAGAAATGAGCCACTTCGAGGGGGCAACCTCCAATACATTACATGAATGAACAATTCTTGGATGATTCAATTTAAAAAACCTCCTTTCTATATATAGGAGTCCATGTATTTACATAACCTCTTTAATACCCACAATAATAATTTAAGGGCACAATAATAACAAAATGGGGGTTACAAGTGGGTACAATAATAACAATAAGGTGGTTACACTAATAAAAATAAGGGACTCGTACTAGTAAAATAGGACCTAAATTGTGGTTGTTGATGTAAGAGGAAGGAATGATAAGGGAGATCATCCCTAGAGTGATCTGAGGTGATATGAGACTCTAGAGGTTCTTCTAAATGGGGAAGAATAATGGTACTAGAGTCGACACGACTAGATGCACTATGAGGGTTGTGGAGAAATGCTTCTCCTGGAATTTCAAATATGGGTGCCTCCTTACCAAAAAATTGTGTGTCAATGTAATGAGCACAAGGTGTATGTGGTGTGAATGTATGGTTTTGATGTAAGGGGGGATAGATAAAGTTAGGGGTGGTGATTTCTTCCATAATGTCGTCATCGTAATAGAAGATGGGGTGACTGGTGGAAGAAAAATCACTTGACGCGCGAAGCTACCTGAATCATCATCATGAGAAGAAAGGTTCGCATGCACATCGTCACAGGGGGTGATGGAAGAATAGGCAGATAAGGGATCCAATGATGTTGAGCCCAGGGTGATCGCTGAAGGTAGTTCAAGCGAAACATAAAGGGAAATCCCAGAGGGATCTTCCACTATGGATTTCATGGATGATGAAAGGTAGAAGATAGTGGCTTAAGACTCCGTCATCTCGATATCAGGAGGGGGAATATCAATGAGAGTGGATGTGTCCTCTAGTTCTGCCGAAGTAAAATGCACAAATAAGGGAGAGGTGGACTCATTGTGCTCGACCTCGTATTAGAAAACTTCCACTAGAGTGGTGTGGAAGTCAGCGAGGCACGGACATAGGTGAAAATAGTGGCCATGGAAATCACACAAATCACAAGGATGATTTGTGTGCAAATAATTGAGTTTGGGACTGAATTAGGTATAGTGACATAGACCTCTAGGATATCAGACTCCAGAAATGCTTCATTAACCATGGGCTTGAGATGAGGCAATTCAGGACATGTGTGGGTGGCATGACCGACAACATCACACAAAGCACACCGGGTGGTACACTTTGGAGGCTAAGGAGAAGAACGGGTTGTTTGGGAAGCCTTGTCATTAGCTCCTTCTTGCGAGCTTTTCCCCGCTCACTCGAAGCTTTCACAATAGGAGTAAGTTCCTGTTGAGGTGGTTGAGGAACATAAGAAAAGGGAGGGGTCATGGTGACCGGTTGGACTGGGGTCAAAGCAGTATAAGGTTTGGGCTGACTAGGCAGGATAGAGGCTGGGGGATCAAGGTACCAGACTGGGATCCCTAGGGTCATGTTAGGAAGAGATAAGGTATCCATAACAGATACCAAGAATACTTCAGGAAGGGAAGTGAGAAATGGTATCGGACCGGAGGCGGAATGGCAAGGTGGGACATCTCTGAGATGGTTAAAGCTAGGAGGAACCATTCCATGAGGGTAGATAGGCTCATGGATACCATCTGCAGATGAGGGGACTTGAGGAGGGGGTCCTTATGGCTGAGTTGAGGTGCTAGGAGCAGGTTGCGAAGGGTAGGGCTTCTTACTAGTCGAACCATTACGTTTGAGTTTGAAGCGAGACCATTGAATCATGAAAACATTCAATGAGATGGGATTAGAGATAGGAGGAGAAAGACTAGGGAAATAACCAAGAAGAGAGGAATATTTGAAGATTCCAGGTGAAACACTGGTCTGAAGTTCGACTATTTGTTTATTGGCCACTGAAGAGATGATGGAATCAAGGGAGGTCTGAGACTTCGGTTTGTAATATGTCAAGTGGTCGATGGTGACAATATTTACATTATGGGGGAAGAACATCTTACAATGAACCGCATATGGGAAAATAGACATCACATCAGTGTAGCTACGACCCAATAGAATGTTGTAGTTCAAGGGGGCATCAATGACTTATACGTCTACACAAAACAATCTTGCTCACAAGAGTAATAGGACAATTGTGGAACATGCCAATGGGTTGGGAAGAGTGGCCATCCCATGCTTGGAGGGTGATAGTGGAAGGGGCCAACTCAGGAGATATGAGTTGCTTCCAAACCGAAGAGGACATCACACAAGTGGATGCCCCATCATCAATGATACAACTAGAGACACTGGCATTCTAGATCTTGACAGGGATTTGGAAGGCGACGGAAGTAGGAAGGGGAGGATGTTCTGATCGGTAAACAGTGAAGATGATCAAATGATCATTTGAAGGATCCACAAAACCCTTGGAAGTTAGTAAATATTTTCGTTGTGAAGGGCACGACTGGAGGACTTCCAGTGTTGACATAACAACAAGGGATTGCACTAAGTCATCTACTATACTATACGAATGGGAAGTTTTACTAGAAGTAGTGTTTCTGTTTAATGGCCCCTTGGGGATCCTAGTATGAACCTCTTCCTTAGGCTGAGGGATCGTTAAAGAGCCATTGTGTGTATAAAGAGGCTCTGTGGGACTTGAAGTAGGGGGCTCAAGGGCATATGAAGCGGGGGGCTTGTTGTACTGACGGGACTGAGTCCAAAGGTTGAGGTCAATGGTAATGGGTTGGTCAGAGTTCATCATAAGGATCTGGTAATCAGAGGTACTAGACGGAGGCAGTTTCGTAGCCGCCTAACTTTTAGGGGGTTGGGTAGCCAGAAATACTTGCTGGGGTAAAGGATTGGTAAACAAAACCGATTATATAGGTGTAGCATTGGGAGGAACCGAAGGGGAGACTTGCTGTCCTCGGGATGCTGCTTGAGCTTCCCACAGCTGTCGCATCTGAGGAAAAAGAGGAAAATCATGGGTGTAGTGACCATAGACACTGCAACAAGAACAGGGTTCGTTCATGTGAGCAGACTTGTCCTACTTGGGATGAGTGTCCTGTTGCTGGGTTGCTGTGTTAGGTGCATTCCCATGGGGATTGGGTCCTAGATCACCTGGGGTAGATTGGTTTTGGTTTCATTTCCTCTTATTTTTCGATGTAGGAGGGATAGTCACTCCCTATTGTGCATACACCTAACCTTGGGAGGGTAGTGGTTGCTATTGCGGGGGTTGAGAAGGCAAGGGAGGCTGAGGTGCTAATGCTGTAGGAGCTGGAGCACCAGGCTATGGATATGGATATTAAGGAGGTTGGGAAAAAGGAGGAGGCATACTATATCTTGGATACATGCTACCGAGAGGGGGAAAAGTGTTAGAGGAGATGGCCCCTCCCTAAGGGAAACCATAAACCATGGGCAGATGGGTGTATGGATGAGAAAGGGCTCCAACAATATCCTCGGTAGTATGGGATGCCCCTAGTGCGTTGGCACCACCAGGTCTAGGGAGATCAGGTAAGATGGTATATATATAACCAGACTGTGCCTAGATCAGGTCATATTTCAACCTAATCTGGAGGGCAGCTTCTTCGGTCTAAGGGAAATGAGATGCCACATCTTTGCCAATAATAGGCAAAAGGGATCTGAGAAACTAGTCCATGTAGACAAAATCTTCAAAGGTAGGGGCTCGACATAGGCTCTTTCTTGTCCACCATTCCTGGACATGATCAGATAAGCGGGTCGTAGACGATTGACGAAAAGAGGTCAAAAGTTCGGTACCAGTGTCATAACGAAGGGGAAGCTGGAAGTAAGACAGAAAAGCTCTGGCAAGAGTCGCAAAAGTAGTATGAGAGGAGGAGGCCTAGTCGAGTACCACTTGGAAGCTTCTCCAGTAAGTGTACACTGGAACAACCGAAGACGAATAGAGTCATCGGTGATAGAGTTAGATGAACACCACATGTGGAAAAAACGAACATGGTTTGTAGGATCCTCTCCAGCAAGACCTTCAAACTTGGGGATGTATGAAGGGAGATTTGGTTGGCATAGTAGGCCAACCAAGATCATGGTGTATGGGGTCATTCATCAACTGGTTAAAATCGGGAAGACTAAGGCCTACCATATAAGTGAGAAAGGGAGCAGCCAGGATAGTTCCTGTTGCGGTCCCACTAGTAGTATTCCCAACATTAGGGCAGGGGCTACCACCAGCATTAGGTCCTGAACCAGACATGGTGAAGGTGACAGGAGGAGAATTGAGGATAGAACCAGAAGGGGAGCTCAATGAACCAGAAGTAGAGTCAAAATGGGGACTTAGTGAAGGACGAACTCGAACCCTACGTCGAGGAGTAAGTCTTCCTACCGAAAACTGAGGATGAAGGCCAAGAAGTCTCTGGGATAAACGCACTTGGGGTGCAATGATGGATAAACAGAAACGGATCATAGAATAAATAGATACCAACAAGGGCAAGGAGGTGTAGGATCAAATGATTACAATGTCGAAACAAGGGTAGGGAGGTGCAGGATCAATTGATTACAATGTTATAGTCTTGGCATGTCAGTGTAAACCAAACACTCTTCACTTAGGGTGTGCCTATATGTGATAAGTGTGTTAATTTTAATTAAACCTAGACATGTGTGGAGAAAAAAAAGAAAAAAGGTTCTATATAACTATAAATAAATCTGAAAATAATAGTAAAGTAAACTGAATATGATAGAAAATAAACAGCTAAAGATGCATCAATTTAAATCCAAGGAGGAGGGCTTCCCAACAACTAGTTTATGGGTGGGTAAAATCTAGTCAAAACACAAAAAATGACCAATGGATATAAAGTGGGGAGGGAAAGGGATCCAAAGGTCAGATATACTAGAAATAGGTGCAGAAAATAACAAATAACAAGAGGGAAAAGTGCTGCAAATGAGGTGGCGAAAGGCTACAACCTGAAGGGAAACAGAGGGGACCCAAAAGGAGGACCAAACAAAATTGAAAAGAGGTGTTTTGGACGGAAAAACAACCAATCTGAAATGGATCTGAAAGTACAGGATTAGATCTAAAAAATGATTGAACACACTAAAATCTCTGACGACCTGCTTGAGCTAAACTCCTCCGAAAAAGGTGGAACTGTACCAAAGCCTTAAGAGGCTTGGCTCCTACTTCAACGAGTAAAATGGAGCAAGTACAGGTCTAGGACAGGTGGACAGGGAGGTCAGACAACCCTGAATAGTAGCCTAGACAAATCCAGGAAAATCACATAAAAAATCTCAGAAAAAGGATAGGTTGTAGATTCTTACCTGTTTTCAGTTGAGGTCGCAGTTTTTTGGCAGTTTTTCGCTATCTAAGAGCTGAGGTCATAGATTTTGGCCCAAAAAGTGCGACCCGCACTTCCGGCTATATCGGGGGCAGGTTTTAGAAAAAACTATTTTCTTAGCTGCGGTTGATACTTGTCACCTGCGAAATAGTTCCAAAAACACACATAGAAGTTAGATTTGTTACTGTTTTAGGGTTTTAAAGGTTAAAAACAACATCAAGAAAAGAAAAACAAGAAGTTGAAGAAAAAACCTAGGGGTTGAAGTATCTGGTCATTCAAGGATCTAAAAAACAACAGTTGTCGTAATCATAAACCCTTGTGGAGTCGCTAGTAGTTAGTGTGAATTCTAATCGCAAGCATACGAAAAAAGTTCACTTTAGCTGTGCATAACAAATAACCCTAACATCAAAGATGGTTCCAATTTCTTTAGATCTACAATTAGTTTATCATAATAAATGTTACAAAATCCAAATCTATATACTTAAAGATATTAAACAGCAAATAAAAGAAAGATTTTCTCCATGCATCCAATAGACAAGACAAGAATTTATTTTAAAGAATTTTTTATTTATGACACCTGGGAAGGGAACATAGAAAGATGTTACCAATCCCCCTCAATGGTATGGGTTCTTGTATGTCCTCAATGCTTCAGATCTAAGATCTCTCTCTCTTGATGGTGTAGAAAACCTAGACAAAATTGGAACCCAAGGGGAGTTCACAAGCAAAAAGATAGAAAAATATGACAATGATGGATGATCAAAGTTAGACCAAAAGTATAGATCTAGAGGGATATATATTTCGGCACCAAAAGGTAGTGATTGAATGGAAAAACCCTTCTATTTATAACAAAATATTGAGTTAGTCTAGATATTGGCACATAATTAAATTATTATTAACCAAATCTAGATCCAACTTTTATGGAATAGTTTATTATTTTTGTTGGAGGGAAAAGGAAGTTGAATTTGGTCAAATCCCTTGATTTGTAAATAATAAATAAATAAATGATTTATTTATTGTTTTAAGAATGTGGTTGAGTAATAATTAAATAAATAGTGATTTATTCAATTATTTATAAATGATTTAGTCAAATTTAACAAGGAATATTTTTTAAATAATGTTTTAAATAATTATTCCTAGAAAATAATAAGATAAATAATGATTTATGTAATTAATTTTCCTGTTTTGGGTTAAATATGACCAGGAATATTAATTAAACTCCTATTTAATTAATTATTCCTTGAGGAAAATCAAACAAATAAGGATTTATTCAATTATTCCTCATGAGGTTTCTTGTTTAGACCATAAATAAATTAATAAATTATGGATTACTAAGTTATTTTTCATAGTGAAAGCAATTTTACTAGGGTAAGATTGGTCTTACATGGTGTACTTTGGTCCATCTAATAGTGACAAATTAGATGACCAAAAATTGGTGTAACAACACCCAACACTGGGTTGATGATTAATGTAGGCATTAAGATTTTTTTGAAATAGAAATATTAGTGAGCCAACAGTCGATATAACACAAATTAATGCTCAATCTTATTTGAATCTTCCATATCCTGAGATGGCTACTAATGTTTGGAAACCTACTTTTTCCGTACAACCTTGTTCGATTGTGGATCCATCCTTAAATTATCAACCTCAGCCATATGCATCCCAAATTCCTACCTATCAATATATACCTCAACAAGTTCAAACCAATGTAAGCCAACCTTTATAGATTTCATCTATGACTCAATCAATCCCATCTGTATTCGGTACCTCCTAGTTCCCGCTTACCCAACCCTTACAAGGTACCTTACATTAATCTCAACAACTTGGACAAGGTATTCCTTAAATTCTAGTAATATGGTATGGAACTTCCAACACCGAATCCACCTTATGTTGGGATGATGAAAAATCCCATAGGGAAATAGTATAAACCATATCAGGGTATACCTCAAGTTCCTTATCAAGGCCATCAAATAAAAAACCAACCATTCCAGCATTTTCAGGGTTATCCTGGATCTCGAAAAGAAAGTTATGCATATTTTGGTTATCAAAATCCTACCTATTCTGGTACCCAAGTTACTCTTTATCAAAAACCTCCTTATCATGGAGCGCAACTACCCATTTCTCAGGCCATCCCATCTTATCTAGGGTATCCTCCACCAAATCTCAATAGACAGTTGCCATTTGTGGCAACTCTTGAATTTCTAGATTTGACTCGGCTCACCGATGACCCCATTTCTCATTCTCCTCGGAGGCCGATATAGTAATATCCAAAAGTTAAATGGAAATCCTTGAGAAGACGCATATAGACATGTGATGAATGATCATTTGTGGTGTTATTAGAACTCCCTCAATGATGATTCTATTCGTTTATGTCTTTTCTAGCGCACACTTCTTGGTTCAACAACTAAATGGTATATTGAATTACCCAGAGCTTCATTAATTAATTTCATCTCCCTAGCCACTACATTCCTAACAAATTTCCATTTACCCATACAATAAAAGACTAGAATGAAAATTTTGACTAATTTCAAACAAAATAATGTTGCTCACATTTCTGATCATATTCATGAGTGGTGACACCATCATCAATTGGTTAAAATGTATGTTCCTGATCAATTGTTAGAAAAATGGTTCATTAAATCTATGTTACCATCCATCACAGAGGATGTAGCTAAGGGTGAAGTCGTGACTGAAGAGAAATTAATTGCTCATGCCCAGTATTTGGATCTCATTTATTTCCAATATGACACACTTTATGAGAAAATACCAAATAATTCGAGACCCTTCAATATTGTTCCTCAACCTCCTAGTAAAGAATCACATGTTTCTGATGGCATGATTGGTTTTGCTAGCTTGTAGCCAAAGAGTAAAGCATCTGGTTCCGCTTTTGCTACAATTTCCCAAAACCCTCCATCCACTCCTCCTATAGCTTCTACTTTCGAGATCAATTTCATTCAATCCAGTAAAGGAAAATCTCAACAACAACCAGGAAGTAAGAAGAAAGGAAAAGGTAAAAAGAAGAAACATTATCCTCTGTGGGATAAAAAAAATAATCAGTCTTCTAACAAAAAATGGAAACCTTGATATCCATGTTTGGTTTGTAATGAGGAGCACTTCACTCATGATTGCCCCCACTAGGTGGAAGTGAATCAATTCCTAAAATCTTCTACTTCACCTGTTGTGTTGACAGATCTCTTTCCAAATCAAAAGAATCATATGGTTTCTTGGGACGCTACTTCCTCTAACTCGAGTTTAATTATTTCCTCTACTAAGTCAAAAATTGATGTTATGGTGGCCACCCGAAGTAAAGAATATGGAAATGTGAATCCATCGAATGATCAAGCTACCTAACAACCTACCGGTTTGAATACATCTCCATTATATCCTACTCCACCTACGATTCCTATGTAATTGACCATTAAGCTTCCCAAAGGTTTTATTCATAAATATCCCTTCAACCATAGCATGAGAGCTGCTTAGAATTATAACATAGCCGAGGACCTGGCTTAGTCTCCATCAGCTATGTCCACTCTCAAGGTGTTGCAAATTTGTCCTACCCAGAAGAAGGATTTTCATTTTGCAATTGGATTTATTGATCCTTCGGATTTGAACCTAGTCATTTTCAATCATGAGAAATATTTTCCTCGACTTCTGACCAAATTATATTTCATGATCTAGGTTTTCATTCACGGTAAGAACATCCATCGTTATATTGTGGACGAGGGAGCCTCAACCTATATTATGTCGTTGTCTTTCTGGAAAGCCATTGGTTCTCCTCAATTAAGTCAGTTACTAACCACCTCGAAGGCTTTTGATGGAAGAACTTATAAACCTTGTGGAATTTTGAATTCGTTACAAGTACAATTAGGAGTTAAATCCATATCCATAGAAGTCGAAGTTATCGACGGACCGCTAGACTATAACCTTATATTAGGTCGCACGTGGGTTTACACCATGGATGTTGTTGTTTTGAATTATTTCCAAATGATCACTTTTCCTCATAAAGGAAGTATAGTAGTCATTGATAATCTCATGAGTATTTGCCTCTAGTTTTCAAGTTACTGGAAGTGCCCCTCTCGTAAGGGAAACTATACACCCATATCAACATATTGGGGTTGGACTGCTTAAAGACTTCTCTCTCATGGGAACTTTTTCACTTCCTCCTTCATTTCCTTAGAAATTCCCTTCGGTTGACTATATCAATATGATATCTTCTTTTACTATTCCAAATGACCCTTGGATAGTACGATATGAGACTAATATCGATAGTTTTGGTGACTGTATTTCACTTAGCCCCATCGAGCTTGGTTATTCGGCTTGTGTGACTTATTTTGATCTCTCCTATTAGATTAATTGGGTTGATCGTTCATTGGATTATGACATATCATATTATCCTTTCTCTCACATGTTTTCTACCAATGATACCATCATGGAGATCATGATGCTACAAGATGCATTGTGGGATGATCATCACCATCATTCCTCCTTGCTAGATTCCTTCGAGGATAATCTGAGTGACCTATATCAGCCCAATATCGTTGAGCTCTCTACGAATTATGTATCCATTCATGAAATCAATTATGAGAAGAAATTTTTGAATATTGAAGAGAATACCCCTCTCAATATCTTGATCAAACATGACATTGTCGAGAATCTACATATCAGTGTGTCTTTCTCTATCGATAGGATTAAGACTTATAAAGACCTATTCTAGGATTTTGAAGATGTCTTTGCTTGGTATTGTGAGGAAATGCTAGGTATAAATCCAAACATCGTGGTGCATGAAATCAAAACCTATCTTGATACTAAACCATTTTAGCAACCCCTCCATTTGTTCCATCCCAAGAAGGCCTTCGAAATTAAAGCTAAAGTTGAAAAACTTCTATGTGTTGGTTTCATCTACCCAATACCTTTAACTGTTTCGGTGTCAAACATTGTTCCTGTCATGAAGAAAAAAGGGACAATTTGTGTGTGTGTCGATTATCAGGACATAAATCACACTTGTCCAAAGGAAAATTACCCCACCCCATTCATTGACTAGATTGTTGATAACTCTGATGGCTGTGAGATATATTCGTTTATGGATGGTTTCTATGGCTATAACTAGATCAACATTCTCTCGAAAGACCAACCTAAAACTACATTCATTTTTCCTCAGGGCATATTTGCATACCAAAACTCCATTTTGGATTAAAAAATGTTGGGGCTAAGTTTCAGAGGGAAATGGCTTATGCCTTCCATGACATCAAAAATATCGTGCAACCTTATTTGGATGATTCTCCTGCTCACTCAAAACATCGGGTTGATCACCCGATGCTTCTTAGGGGTTTTTACGATGTAGAAATTATAATATTGGACTCAATACTACAAGGAAAAGACCCTCTAGCAGATTTTCTTGAGGAACCCCTTATAAAAATAGGCTAGATATCCATTTGCAGTGGAGGTTTCTAGAGAAGGTTGGCAGGTGGAGGTTTTTGAGAATGGTTTTTGTCCGGTTTGTTTCTCATTATACACTGCACCAGTGCATTTAACTAGAAAATCACTGGTGCATACTACAAATTGGCACACCGAGACATTGTGCTCTCCATAAAAACCCTCCTGGTGTGTCTCATTACTGTAGCGCACTAGTGCGCTACACAGATTCAGGCCCGCTGCATCATAAAAACCTGCGGTAAACAGAAATAGGCTCAATGCGCTTGGAAGAAATCGCCTGGTGCACCTCAAAAACCTACGCACTGGAACAGGGTTAAATAAAAAAAATATGGAAAAAATACGCATTTTCACTTCTTTAGTGCTCCAGATCTCTCAAGAACTAGTGTGAATTTCCCTTGTGTGAGGTGCCCTACCATCAGTGCTCCCATTACATGCACTACTTCCATCCATTGCCCACCTTCTGGATTTCAAATTTTAGAAAATAGTGGGAAAATTTATTTTTGCAAATTCTTTAGTAAATATGCTTCCTTGATGCCGAAATGTACATGTATTTTACTCATTTCTCCATAATTAAACTTTTTAGCAGATTATATTTCAAAAAAAACTTAAAATTTACCCTTAAAAAAAAAAATTCCCATGCAGTGCGCTCGAGGCGTTTAGCTCACACCAGTTCACGGTGCTGCTTGTAAATTTATAGGTTGCATCGTGAACAATGCTAACAAAAACCACACCAATTCCGGTGTGGTACCAAAAATGCACATTGTGTTTTAAAAAAAAAACATAAATGGCAGTGCGGTCGGTTTACTGCCCGCACCGTTGACTATGTCCAAGTTCAGGAGGGCAGTGCACTGACCAAACTATGCACCCTGGGGGTGATAGTTTAGTCACTGCACCACCCTCTGCACTCTGGTACACAGTTAATGGTGCAGTCATTTAAACGAATGCACCGTTGACCATGTACTAATGTCGGGAAGGCAATGTGCTGACTAAACTATATGCCCTGGGGAACATAGTTTGATCAGTGCACTACCTTCCGAATAATGGTACATTGTCAATGGTGTAGTCGATTAAACCACCACATTGTTGACCGTGTAATGATTCCAGGGGGGCAGTGCGCAGATAAAACTATTCACCCCGGGGCGAGTAGTTTGGTTAGCACACCACCCTCCCGAATTTGTACATAGTCAATGGTGTGTTCAGTTAAACGACCGCACCGTTGACCATGAATTAATATTCTGTGGTGCACTAAAAATTTCCAGGTGCACCACGAACGGTGTGCGATAAAAACAGACGCACTAGTACTAGTGCATGATTTTTTTTTTTTGGTGCACCGACTATTTTTTTTCAAATATATATATATATATATATATATATATATATATATATATATGTGTGTGTGTGTGTGTTTGTAAATACATGTCTCATTTAGTAAAAAAAAATTATTTAATATGTGAATCATTTAGCGACATCAAAGGAAAGAAGAGAGGGAACAACAAGAACATATGGTGGACCAGTATAACGTGGTTCGCTTATGGGAGGCATGAGAGAGGGAGAGACTTATGTACCCTTACCCTATTACGACAGCCACCCAGTTTCTCCTAAGGGAGGTAGGCCTCCTCAAGTTCTATGAGGAGGCTACATCCCTGAAGGGCCATAAGGGATTATTGTGACATCTCATCTTTAGGTGGAATTCCCACCGATAGGCTTTCCGAGTTGGTCCTAACCAGTGGTATGCGCCCACTGATGAGGAAATATATTTTATTACTGGCCTATCTAGGAGAGGGCAGGATTTCCCCTCATTCCTAGAGGTCCCCGTCTGCTATGCAATAGGGAGTCAGTTGGTGTACTCCCAAAGATACATTAGTGCTGATATACTCTCTCCTACAGATTTTCTGGTCTCTGGTGGTCAGTTATGTATTGCTTCGTTTGGTGCAGAGGAGGTGAGGTTCCTCTTACTACTATTTTCGACCATTGCACACCATACCAGTGACGAGAAATGCATTAGTTTCCCACTTTTATTTTATGTTGATTCTTTATTACAAGCGCCATGACTTGTGAGGTGGTTTGTGATTCTTTTGTGGTAGTTTTGTACAACATTAGATCGATGTCGTTCTCAGCCACAAGGGAGGGTGAACTTCCCTTTTTCTTGGGAGATATTTTGCTTATTTTTTGAGAGGTTTCCAGAGATGAGGCCTAATTTTGTTCGGCAGCCTCGTAGGCTGATGCTCCATGCATGGATGGAGATGTGGGGCCATATGATTCCTAAGTGGGGCGAGTCTGACTTTTCCATGAGTATATATCATGATGCAATGGAGTTGCTATCTAGTGCTAATGATCAAACCTTCGTTCCGGTGCCATGTCCATATGATGGTTTGGATTGGTGAGGGTGTTCCAACATCCTCTTCACAGATGATGAGCCACTAGATGAGAGAGGTAATATTAGTGTTTTATTTAATTTATTCTAACACATTCTTTATTTTTTTATTATAAATTGTTTAATGAAATTATTTGATTATTATTGTGTACTTATATATATTTTGTAGATATTGGGTCATTTTTTGGCGATGATATGCCACCACCACCAAATGATCCAGGTGTAGATCCTACTGACGATCAAGAGATGGCAGATGCGTAGGATCGCTCCTGAGACAAACCTGGTCCTCATGATCATGCACAGGTATCAGCGGGTGTGAGGCGTAGGCCTGACACTAGATTTAGGACGGACTTGGGCGACCAAATTTTTCGACTCCTAGTGGAGGAGATAGTCAGGTCAGTCACTATCAGAGAAATACATGTTGATGGTAGGAAAAAAGTGATATGGAGATGCATTCCTTGTGATATGTTGACCCTAATGCGGCATATCGTTGGAGCTACTAAATTACTGGCGCGGGTGAGGAGGGCCAGTCGACGTAGGTGTGGTGGAGATGTAGTACGTCAACAGTTGAGCATCACATCATCTGATGATCATGATTAGGGGAGTGATCATCGTTCAAATAGTACTCCACCTCCTCCTCCACATTGCGTCAAAGATGAAAAGCCTGCAACATCCAGCAGTCATGATCATGAGCAGGCACTTGATTGTGACAAGGGTGAAGGTGCATCTGAGGAGGCAGGTCCATTGACTAAGCAAGCTGCCACACCATCCATAGATCAATAGGCTGGACCATCCACGTCGAGTCATCATGAGCAGGAAACTGATCCTAATCAGCATGAGGCACCTCCAGATCAGTAGGCACGTGATGATAGACATTTATCTAAGCATGTCGAGGCTGCACCATCGACTGAGAAGGCCTCCACTAGTACTACTATTGATGTACCACCAGCTGATATTTGACATTTATATGCAGTTATAATACAATTGCATATTTTTGACATCATATATATATATATATATAGTCCATGTATTTTATGTTCATGTTGCAGTTGTACTTAATTTACATGTTGGTGATCATCATGATGTGTATATTGTTAGTTCATGTTAGATATGTTCATTTAATGTGCAGCTTGCAGATAGATGTGTATGTGATAGCAGTTATTTGACATGAGATGTATATTTGATGTTTGTGTTGTGATGATGTTATACAATGCTTGTGTTTTGTTAGATGATCATGATCACAATGATTAGATGATGTTAGCGAATTTGAATGTGTGTTTTAGTTGAATATGATGTTTGTATGATGGTTAATATCATGATTGTGATGTTTATTTTTAATATTAAATCATGATATTTATTAAATATTGTGTCATGATTGTAATTGTAATTTTAATTTTAATTGTATGTAAAATTGTAAAGTTGTAATTGTAAAATATTTGTAATTTTTTTTTTTTTTTTTGTCTAAATAATTATAAATATATTGATATAACACATAATAGTACAAAACTGCCCCTGCTTCAGCTGAGAAAGCCTGAAAGCATGGCGTGATAGTCATAGAAAGCATGAGTTTGGACTGCCCACCGAGGGGAAACCAGTCCCGGAGGGATATGTTTTGCTGCCCCCACAGGGGAAACTGGCATTAGAATCACATAGTTTAACAAAAAGAAATGTAAAAATACAATCTGCTCTTTCAGCAGAGGATAACTAAACATAAAAACAAAAAACAACCCATGAAACCTGGGCTAAGGAGTCGTGTTCCACTGTAGGTTGTCCTCGCTACTTGTCATTTACTGGAGAGGGAGGCTCCTCCTCGATTTTGCATCGGTAGTCTTTGTTGCTTCCTTCTTCATCTGCAGTGGGAGCCGCGGTAACTTTGTCAGTGTTCTCCTTCATTTGTTCTTGAATCTTGTCATCTCAAGAAATCTTCAGCTGTGCCATGGAATCCTTGGCTTCATCTACATGCATAGGGGCGGGAGCAGTAGAGGGACGGGGGTCAGCAACAAAAGGGGGGTTAGGGCAGGTGGCCTCCTCCCTGATGGTGACAGTGAAGTAGGCTATAATAACAGGCCTATTCATCATGTAGTCAAAGCGAAACTCTGCTCGTTGGGAGGATTGGCGGAGGGGGGAGAAAGTGGGCAGAAATGGAACATGGGAGGCGACGGTGTGGATAGCAGGAGGCACAGGAGGAGGCACAGGAGAAGGCACATGGGGAGGCAGAGAGCTTGGGATGGAATGAGCTTGCTCACTGAAGTGATTTTTGCCTCTTCGGCTTCGAGTTTCCAGGACATGGTCACACAAGAAGTCCTTAGAAGTGGATTCCGTGCTGGGGGAGGACTGGGATTGAATGGCTTGGCCTCGAATGCTCCCACATCGACATCTCATTCTGTGATGAAGCCTAGGCATGGTGGCAGAGAGGTGCACATAGCGTCGACTGGGGGACGGGAAAGAGTGATGCTGCACAAAGGGACTAGGCGAGGTAGGTTGAAAACAGGGTAGGGACTTCGAGCAGCAGAGATTGCTCTGAGAGAAATGGAACTTCGGACTCATTTCAAGACAGCAGAGAAGCAGACATCGCCTACTAGTGTGCATTCGAGCACCTGGATTGGCGCAGGCGGGAGGGTAGGAGCTTCTCTGCGGAGCTATGGACCTGCAAACAGAATGTTTTCCATTCAAGAAACTGAATTCAAATTCAATTAAGAGCCAGAGGGTATGTGCAGAGCAGCGGCAGAATGAATTGAAGGCGCGGATGGAGTGCAAGGTGGTGGGAGTAATGACGGAGTAAATGACACTGTGGGTGGCCATATGGCCACCCCACACCACAGCCATTGGGATGCGTCGCGGGACGAGCGTCCCATCAAGCCCGGCTATCATCCGCATCCGGAAAAAAAATTTGTAAAATTTTAATTGTAATTGTAATATTTAATTTAATGTGAAATGATTGTAATTGTAATTTTAATTTTGATTGTATATATGTAAAAATGTAATTGTAATTGTATGTGAAATTGTAAAATTGTAATTGTAATTGTAATTGTATGTGAAATTGTAAAATTGTAATTGTAATTTTAATTGTAATGTATGTAAAATATTTGTAAAATATAATTGTATTAATGTGAAATGATTGTAATTGTAATTGAATATATGTAAAATTGTAAAATTGTAAGTGTAATTGTAATTGTATGTGAAATTGTAAAATTGTAATTGTAATTGTATTTGTATGTGAAATTGTAAAATTGTAATTGTAATTGTAATTGTATTTGTATGTAAAATATTTGTAAAATTTTAATTGTATTAATGTGAAATGATTGTAATTGTAATTGTATGTAAATTTCTAAAATTGTAATTGTAATTGTATTGTGAAATTTTGAAATTATAATTGTAATTGTATGTATTGTCATCATTCAATTTTATTAAATTTTTTAACTTTGTAAATATGTAAATTTGTAAAATTGTAAATTAATTGTCAACTTTAAACCATAATTGCCGTAAGTAAAATGTATGCCATAAATATTTTTAAATTACCATAATTGTAAAATTGTAAATTTGTATGAATATAAATAATTGTAAAA
This sequence comes from Pinus albicaulis, assembly GCA_034641835.2. Taxonomy (NCBI): domain Eukaryota; kingdom Viridiplantae; phylum Streptophyta; class Pinopsida; order Pinales; family Pinaceae; genus Pinus; species Pinus albicaulis. The sequence goes on along the minus strand of CM076572.1, from coordinate 523,073,059 downwards.
TTATAAATCTAGAATAATATAAATTTTTGTAACATAATAAAGTTTAGAAAATAATGCAAATAAATTCATGTACTTTAGAATTATCATTATTTTATTATGACCTTACATACCAAAAAAAATAACGTTATACAGTATGCCATTATGTTCGAGATCAACATAATTGCAAATTATCAAGAGAAATGATTTTAACATTAACACAATGAAAATTACCAATTAATTCAAAATACATATTATATTAATGTTTTGAAAAAAAAGAGTCTTAGTTATAAGGTAATTAAGTCCTCTTATTTATAAAAACCCATCTTAAAAAGTATATATGATGAAATAACACATTTACCATATCACTCTCGGTTCTTATGATCACCCTCATTATCTTCCAACTCGCTTGGCATTATAACACTATTGTTCTCAAAAATATGTTTTGATCTAGGGTCATGTCTCAATATGAACCACCAATCCCTATCCAACACATCTAGGTAAAAAAACACATGGTTGCAGTGTTTGAGGAAAACATAGGGCTCCTTAGCTTCATCCCACATTTGTCTAGATTTGATACATATAAGCCTACTATCACGATCTTCCTTTAGTACATTATTCCAATCAAAGGTGTCCCACCACTTGCACCTAAAAATAACACATTGGAAAGAAGATAAATCCACTTGAATGATCTCTTGTATCTTTCCGACGTAACCTAATGTCCCTCGTACTAGGTTTTGATCACAGTGGCTAGATCGACTATAATGATCGAACTCGACTTCCACTCCACAGTCTTGTGTCATGTGTCCGTCATTGGAATTTTTTGTGAGAAAATGGTGTCCATATGCCCAGATAGATGGGAGCAAATGTACCTATAAAAAATTTAAAAAGTCACAGTGTCATGTGTCTTAATAACCCAATAGTTAAAATATGAAATATAGATGTAATTACATTTCAAAGGTGAATTATTAAGTTTAAAATGTACATAAATATATTATTATCGAGTGGGTGCACCCAATCCATAATTTTAGCACATCCTCTTCAGCATGCAGGTAACGACTGGTTGCACTATTTTTCTCTCTGACTTGGTCATCAACCCAACTGTTGGGGCATATTTTTGGCATATTTTCTTTTAAATGACCAGGATAAGGTACACTTCTACCATTCAACCTTCTTAATTATGTCCTTTCACTATCCCATTTCATCCTCTTTTGTTCATATAATGTGACCCACAATTGTGTCGCTTCGAAATTGTAAAGAACAATTTTATTTATTGCTTCAATTTCTGCATTCACTAATGAAATAAAACTGACGTATAGTACATATGATATCAAAATATACATTGTATCGAAGTTCAACATGAATATTTTCTTTGTGTAAATTTGAAAACTTACAAGTCACTTACTCTTTATCAAGTGCCTTTTTCCATTCGTTTGGAGCAACTCCCCTTCTCTTTTGTCTTCATCCCTTTCATCATCTCAAATCACCACAATGGTCTGTTGTCAATCTTCTTGATTTACTCACTGGCATAATAGAGAGACTCGTACGATACGTACCCCTCTGCCATAGACCCCTCGGGTTTTCCCTTTGTCGAACAAAACCTTTCAATTTCTTCATGTACCTCTCTAAGAAGAACATCCAATGACAAGAAACCACCCCAAATAATTCAACCTCATCTACTAGGTGGATTAGAAGATGAACTTGAAAGTCCATTAAACTCATCGACAGTTCCTTCTCAAACATACAAACAATGTCAACTATCTCTTGACGCCACCGTGGAATGCTAGCCACATGAATCTCCTTTGATGTGATCCAACGTACAAATACAGATAATTTAGATATGGCACGTCTTAGGTCTTGGGGGAATTCATGTTTCGCACACCCATGCATGAACAGAGGATAATGACACTACAAAGCTATAAACACATGCAATAATATACAAAATTAGTTATGTTTTATGATCCTTGCATGGGATAAAATTTATTAATATAAAAATAAATAAAATCATGCTTTTGACATTATATGTACTCTTAGAAGATTCAAATGGTAATGAGATTTCAACCTCGAAAAATGGTCATCCACGGTGAAGCAGCGTCGTAGTGAAGATTCATATGAAGATGGGACCCTCACACCCATTACAGCTTCCTTTGCCAAATAAAGATCATATTTTTTTAAAATCCATGGGACATCTCCTTCTTTGAAATACCATGAATTAGAGGGACCAACGTCTGCCTCTGATCCTGTACTTTCTAATCGTCTTGGCCAATTTTTATTTTTATTTTTTGAAGTAAAAAGATCTTTCCTAATAGCCAATGCATCACTTTATTTCGATAATATGTGCCTCCATAAATAAGATGAATTTTTTTTAAATATATGCATGGGATATAATAAGTGGGTAATCTTAAGATGCTCCCAATATGGGAGGTTATAAAAGATAGAGTTCCTTTTCATCCCAATGGAAATTTCTCAACATAGGTGTCGAAGAATTCTAGATCATCGAAAATAGGCTCCCCATTTGAATCGAACATTTCTATGAACTCCTTTTCCTTCTATCTCTCATGTGATCTAAGCCATTCAACTAGTGTCGTTATTGGAGGCCTTTGGGTTCTCTGTCATTTACCATTGAAAGCGGACACTGCTCTTTTGTAAGGGTGTGCTTCTGGAAGGAATATCTTGGAGTAGGCATACACTAGCTTTCGTAGGTCGTTGGACCATCTAGCTTTGAGAGAAGGTCCACAATATTCACATCCAAAATGCCATTTTGTTACAAGATTTGTGAGATTATTGTATACAATATATATGCATGGAATGTTAAAGAATATCATGAATATTAGAACAATTATAACAAATTAAATAACTGATATGCGAAATAATATTTTTACGTATATAAACAAATCAATAAACATTTAATTTACCAGAGAAAACCCCTAAGCCTGGATAATCATGTCTCGTGTAAGCACATATTCCATACAACATAAAACTCCTCTATACTGCAATGGGTCTTGATACATCATATACATTTATTCCATCTCATAATTCCCTCAATTCATCTACTGGTGGTTGTAAGTAGACATCCATATTCTTCACTTGTCTTCTACCAGGGACTATGAGAGCCAACATAAGATGTTCATTCTTCACAGATAACCATGGGGGGATATTTTTATTGATCACTACTACAAGCCAAAAATAATAGTTTTTTTTTGGGAGGGATTATGGGTTGACACCATCCATGGCTATGCTTAGTTGTAGACTTCCTACTTCATCCTTGAATTTTTCAGGCCATGTATCCTCTATATGCTTCATGGCTATTGAATATGTTGGGATTCGCATAAATGCCAACTCACTTCTGTGTGAGGCATTCCATCCCTGCAACATAGCTAATTATTTGCAATGAAAGAGCCTTTTAATCATTGGGATTATAGGAATGTGCCTCAATATCTTAAAATGAGGACCATGTGATTTACCCTTATTTTTTTAATTATCATACCTGTCATGCCCACATTTTAGACACATCTCTTTGTCTGCATATTCTTCTCTATATAGAATACAATCATTTGGACATGCATGATATGATATGTACTCAACACCAAACATTTTCAACAATTTCTTTGCCTCTTTGCAGCTACCGGGCAAGAAATTATCACTCAGAAGAACCTTATATTTGAATAACCTGTAGTTGGTGATCATGGAAAATATTAAATGTACATTAATGTCGATATAATTATTAATGTTCATAAAATTGACCATTTGTAATGTTCATAGTGTGATTATATTTCTCAAAATATAAGCGAGGACTTTATGGTAACTTACCTCAAAATTTTCGAGAAACATGCATTCGACAAGCCAAACTTTAATTTCAAGTGGTACAGTAACATCGTTGTCCCCAATTGGGTAGAATTTGACTAACCTCCAGGTCCAAAGAGAGGGGTGGTGGAAGCAAAATTAAGGCTTTTGAAAAAGGTATCAGCGATATGAGCATCATCCCCTAACTGATAATCATTCTGGAATGCATCTAACAACATTGTTTCCATGGAAATCATATCCCTTAAGTAGTCATCCATACCAAACTCTATTTGATTGCCTCCATTGCTAGCTTGTGAAGAAATACTATTGCTGTAGTCATTCTTAATTGGTGAATTTGGACGTAGTGGGAATTGAATAGGTAGTTGATTCAACCATTCTTGGTATCGTTACTCTCCAATTTTTTTGTCTTAATTCAAACTTCTCTCGATTTGAAATTTTCATGGGGTGCAACGGAAGATGGTAGGTAGGTCACTCGTGATCACTAGAATCCTAATAATTTCAAAAAAATATTTGAACATGATTAGTAAAAAATCTATGATATCAATTAGTAAGCACGTTGACAATGCATGATTAACTTGTTTGACTTTGAAATAATTACATTAATATACCAAAAAATTATTATTACCGTCATTTTCCCAGGATTAATGTGGCTAGAAGATGAAATGTTACAATTGGCAGGGTGAAGCGGTTGTCCATTTTCATCTACCAAATGCGCCTTGCGGTATGCTGCTCTCGATAAGAGATTCTGACGTTTTGGAGTTGTTTAAATAATTTGTGCATCTGAACTCGATTTTGAATCTGCATGAACCTGAAAATTTGTATACATTAATTTTATTAAGCTGATTGACATGGATAAAAAAAAAATTCAATTAGATAATGAAAATATAAATAAAATCTGAAGTAAATATTACGTCTCGATATGGAGAGGGAGAACTGCACGATGGACTTTGAGAAATATTATGGAACGAGTTGGATTTTGAATAATTTTCCATTCGATATAATTATGACATTTCTCCCTACGTTTGAGCAAAATCAACAATAAATTTTGGTGTACACACCTAAAAGTAATTTCGGTGCCTTAAAAATGGACTTATTGTTATCGGTGCTAATGTACAGATAACAACGCTGGTGCATTTTAGTTACTGTGCACCGGTATGGTGTTATTAATTGATGCACCGATGCCAAATAGCCACAAATAAAAAAAACACAATTTTGTTTTTTTAAAGTGAAAGAAAAGGCGGTAAATTGAAAAATGAGCGGAAAAATATTTTCGAAAATCTAATTTCATAAAACAATTCTTTAAATATTAAAACAATTTCATTATTTCATTATGTTTGAAAAAAATTCTAGGGAGAGATTTGTACGAGACATACCTAGAGAAAGAGAGCACGCGAGCACTGTGGAACAGAAAAATACTTTAGAACAAAACTATTCAGACAATCAGAATGCCAAACCTCTGGTGATTCAAACCCTGTAGCATAAAATTTCAAACCATATGGTGATTAAATTTTATTGTTTTTTTTACATTTTCTGCAGTATTTTTTATGCTGTAAGTAAAAAAATTAAATTTACTATTCATTTTCAAAAAAAAAAAAACAAAAAAAAACAAAAGAAACAAAAAAAATCCTTTCTTACGCTAAAACCTCAATTCTTTTTGTTTCTGCCTTTGATTCTTCCAGTTTCTGTGACTTCGGAATTAGGGCATTTTATTTTAATTTATAGGGTTTGTATTGCTATACATATATATATATATATATATATATATATATATATATATATATATATATATATATATTATATATATATATATTCTGTTAACGGCTATAGCATTGACTTTTCATAGTTAGATCCCAATCCATGTCGGCCCTTGTGCAAATGTTTTTAAAAAAGAAATTTTTTAATCGGTGCACTCTGTGTAATATAATGCATTGGTGCGCTATTTTATTACAGTGCACTTCCCACATACTATTTGATAAAAACAATTTAAAAACATTTTTTTTTAATCTGTGCACCTTGTGTAAATTAGCACACTGGTGCACTATTTCATTATAGTGCACCACGCATGTACTGTTTGATAAAACAAATTTTTTATTTTATGTGTTAATTGACGCACTAGTTAACATATGACGCACCAGGTCTTCTTGTTGACAGAGAGCACCATATGGTGGTCCCCTATTTTTGCAGTGAATTTGTAAGAACATGCCGCACTGCCCCCTCCATGACCCCATGACGACATCATATGCTACAAAAACTAACACTAGAGGATTTTTATTAATTTGTTTGTGTTAATCGGTGCACTGGTTAACATATAACATACCAGTTCTCCTTGTTGATACAGAGAACTGTACGGTGTTTCTATTGGTTTGGCGGTGCGTTTATTTGAACACATCGCACTGACGTCGGTGCGTACTTCTTGAATGGCACATCGTTTTCTTGCTTTTTTTAACCTGAAAATTTTATGATTTATTTATAAAATATATTAATGAATGGTATGGTACAGGTTTCATATTGATAAAGGAATCACTAATAAGAGATCAAGTAACAAAAATACTAATAGCACATCAAGAAAGAAAAAAAGGAAATTTCTTTGTAAATTATTTACAAAAATTATTATTTTTGAACTATATGTAAGTTTAGCTAATGTGTATTTTTTACTGTGTATCATGCAGATCCACAAAATGATGAAGCTCGATAAGATTATTTTTGGTCTAGGACCAGAAGAGCGTAAAAGCTTGATGGAAAAATTGCAGAAGGATGAATCAGGTAAATGAAAAAATACTATCGATCCAATATGAGTTTATTTTTCTAATGTTCATTAATGATATACTTAAAAATATTAGATAACATGTTTCAAACAATCTATTAATTCACATATGTTTAATGTTTTACAAGGACCAGCAACTCAGAAAAGGAATGTTGTTCTAAGAAAAGAAAAAAAATAGAACATGCAAATGAAAATGAATTGTTCCTTAGCTCATTTAGAGTGGTGCTGGAGATTAACGAAAGGGGGAAATTTTTTTACAAAACTTTGAGGGATCAAGTGGAACGAATGTATATACATTCTTTCCACTTACAATACAAAAATCAATCTAATTATTCCAAGAACCAAATTTTATCTAAAATACAGGATGAATTTCCAGAGAATTGGTCAATGAGACATGTGAGACTTTTAATAGCAAAAACGTAAAACAAACAAAAGAGGGAATGAAAAAGTAATATTACTTTAAATGTTTTTCTAGAATTATATGTATATATTACTAGAAAGCAATCATTTATAAATATCATTTTTAATGTTATATTTTCTTTTCATATATCAATATAAAAATTAAATAGTTTATTTTCATGTTACATTTTCAGGAAAACAATGAAAATTTCAAAGGATGAACGAGTTGATATCACAAATATTCTATTAGAAATGTTCAAAAAGGTGTACAAGGAGATGGTCAAAGAAATGGACATAATTTCATCGCACGAGGAGCCATCTCAACAACAACGTGCTTCAAATGTAATATGTAATAATTGAATTTTTTGATTAGGTATAATAAATAAACAATTGAGCATTAAAAATTAATTTTCAAGTATTTTCTTGCAGAAAAGAAAAGAAAAAGGAACCCATTCAGCACATAAAACAGGACGACAAGAAATAAAAGTGTTGATATCGAAGTTTGTGAGTAATTTTTACTTCCTTATAACAACTTAACTAGATTTCATTTTTGTATATTTTAAGTAGTTTTACAACAATCATCATTGAATGTCTTCAAACAGGTGCTAACATACAAAGAAGAACCATCACATGAATTGATTGACATTGGGTTAAATATGGGTTGTGAGTATATGTTGGCATATCAGAAATTAATTGTGGAATTTGTAAGCATCTATCGATATTGTTTTACTTAGCTCTGTCTATAATTAATAGAACAAAAAAATGTTTTATACTAAATATATGATTTTTTATGGGGTATAAAATTGGCAGGAAACAAAGTATGGAACTGTGCCAGCAAATGAAATGTTGAAAGATGGCATGAGATTTGGTTATGAAAGAATGTGTATAGTTCACGAGTCAATTCTTTCTATGGTGCATCATTTCTTTTCGATTCACATTGATGTATATTAGAAATTTTCATTATTCTCACCAATGTATATACACTCATTACAATTTATTTTTATGTTTGTAGATGGAAGTTGATGAAGAACAAAACAATCAACAATGTGAACAAAACATTCCTCAAAATAACCCAAGCCATGGAAGTAGCTCGAGCAATGATAACAGTTCAAGCGAAGAATGATGGTCAATATGTTTGGATATAAAAGCAAGGCATTGTATTTTTCTTTTAAATTGTCTGTGAAATCATACATTTTGTTTAATGTAATAGACATAGTGTCCCAATTGAAAGACAGAGGGATACCAATAATTGTCTCATTTTGTATGAAAAAGAGTGTCTTATATATATATATATATATATATATATATATATATATATATATATATATATATATATATATATATATATATATATATATATAATAAAATACGTTTTAATTTATTCTATTGTGTTCTCCATTGTCGCAGTGAAATGTTACACCACTGATTAAATATATAGATGACTAAATATTATAATAAAGAGATGTGAAATCTAATGATATAATATAACAAATTGATCCAAACATCACATTCAAATGCACTAATAAAAAATTAATTGATATGAATATTGTTATAATATGTGTCATCTTTTGATTAATAATGAATTTTAAAAAATCACAATAATTGCACTGTCACAGGTCGATGTTTCTAAAAAATATAAATGAACACCAGTGCGTGTTAGTTACTGCAAACTGGTGCGTTTGTATGATAATGCGCATCGATGCATTTCTATAATCTATGGGCACCGGACAAATACCAATACCAATTAGAACTCCACAAGTGCACACATTACTGGCAATCTTTGAGCATATCTGCATTTGTGGTGATACTAGCATATGCCTTTGGTGTGTTTCTCACATTCATCTCTGAGCTGCTTTTAATTTCAATACCAGTTAGAACTCTTGGTGTGTGGTTGTGTGATCACTGGCAGAGCATAATGTCACCAGAAAGTGGTGGGAGTTTGCACGTGGTATGTTTCTACAACCCTACTATGGACAAAACACAAATATACCAAGACCAATTACTTGATATAAAGCTCACGGTGCATTGGCAATCCTGCTTGGTACGTGCATTAGCGATCTGCTGTGCCGGTGTCTTGTTTTCACTACCACCCAACCTATGAGCACCACAAATACCAATACGAAATTAGAACCTGGTGTGTTTTATCATGCTTCCCGCAGGCGGTCGATCGTTACGTACCGCACCGGTGTTGTGTTCCTTTAACACACAACGGGTAGTTGATAAATACCCCAAGGCGTCTAAGTTTTTTTTTCCGTCCTGGTGCTTGGTAGGTTTACGTACCGGTGCATTCACAGTACAACGCACTGGTGCGTTGACACCTGATCACCGCACCGATGAGAAAAGCATCCATAAGAAACTCTGACCACCCTTTTTTTTTATTTGAGTTGAAATTTCATTAGAAGCTCCGCCAAAACCTCCGTTACCGAAAATAGATGTTGTATCAAATGTTTTTTTGAAAATTTTGGCCAATTTTATAACACTAAAAACCTCTGTTATTACCTCCGCTAGAGGGTCCTTTCCTTGTAGGGAAATCCTCACAAATGTGTGTTTTGTGTTATTTTTGGTCAAGTTCTTGGTTCTTTTTTTCAAAACATGGAATGTGTATCGACCCATTGAAAGTTCAGGTGATCATCGATCTTCTTGCTCCTTCTTCCCTCCTTCAACTTCAATGAATTCAAGGGAAGGCTAACTTTATACGGGGATTTGACCCTAACTATGCCGAATTGAATAAAGGATTCACTCGCTTAATAAATAAAGGGGTTCCCTTCCATTTGGGTGACACTGATCAAAATGTATTTTATGCCTTGAAAAATGTATTGATTCGGGCATCTTTATTATATCCCCCAAATTACCAACGTGATTATTTCCTGTATCTCTCCAATCCAGTTACTATGATCACAACCAGGAGGACGATGTATAGAATGAGCATACAATCTATTAATTGAGTCAGAATCTTAATGATACTGAGGTCAAGTACACTCACATCAAAAATTTAGCTTTGGCGGCTATCCAAGTTGTCCAAATATTCTACCACTATATCCTGCTCTGTAAAACTATGGTCGTTTCATATTGTAACACTATGACAAACATTTTGTCACATAAATTGATGGTGGGAAAATAATCCAAATTGATCATTATCCTACAGGATTGTGATTTGGAATTCATCAAATCCAAGTGAAAGAAATCCTCAGTCTTTGCTGAGCTGATTTTCGACCTTCACACTGCGGATTTTGAATCAACGTTTGAAAATTCCACTCCAGAAGAGTCATTGTATTTGATATCATCATCTGGCCCATGGTATGGAGACATTCTCATATATCTCTAGAACCAGACTTTACGGTTTGATACCTCTCTCTATGAACAATGACGTATTCAACATCAAGCCAAGAATTACATCATCATTTGCAACACCCTTTATTTTCGTGGCATCAATACGATTTTCGGAAGTTGCCTCACACATGAGGACGTCGAGAAAGTATGCAATGAACACCACTATGGGGCATGTGGCATTCATTTATCTGGTTATGAAATTGCACAAAAGATCCCGTGTGTTTGTTACTTTTTGCCCTCCATATTTCGCAATTGTATTCTCATTGTCCAAAAGTGTCATGCATGTAAGATTTACGACCGTAAGACCCATGCTCCACCCACTCCTTTGCATCATGTTATCATTGTAGGTCCTTTTGCAAAATGGGGTATTGATTTCATGACATTTGACCCTCACTTGGTCAAGGGGCATGGCTATATCATCATATTAGTAGATTAATTTTCAAAATTGGCTAAGGAAATGCCTACATTTAACAATACCGATGAAACAACTGCTTATTTTTTCTTTAACCATGTCATTGCATGGTTCAATGTTTTACAAGATATAGTTACGAACCATGGAAAACATTTTAGCAATCACATGATATCCGAACTAACTACCAAGATGGGACTCTGCCATCAAAGTTCCACTCCCTACTACCCTCAGGCGAACGAGAAAGTTGAGGCTATTAATAATTTTCTTAAAACTATGCTTCGACATATGATAGAGGTCCATAAATAAGACGGTAATTTGATTCTTTATGCTTCCTTGTGGGTGTACCTAACCTCCCTTAGGACTGCAACTATATTTATGCAGTTCCAATTGGTTTATGGTCTAGAAGCAATCCTTCTGATTGAATTTGAAATTCTATCGCTGAAACTTGTTGTAGAACTTCTTCCTACCACTTCCATAGAAGAGGAACATCTCTTACATCTAATACACTTAGATGAATCCCAACATGATGCTGCCATGTCTAATGAAGAAAATAAGAAATGTATCAAGGAACAATATGACATGAGTGTCAAGCCTCATGTATTCTCGGAAGGAGACCTTGTTCTACTATACGACCAAGATTCTAATAAATTAGGATCAGGAAAGTTCGAGCCCATTTGGCTAGGTCCATATATAGTCAAACATATTCTTGCTAAAGGGGCCTATGAGCTAGTCGATTTTTTGGATTTCCACTAGCGTAGCCTACAAATGCGTTATACCCTAAGAAATATTGTGCTTGATTTTTTGCATAGTGCATTGTGTACGTGCTGTATATAGGTGTGTTTTCATTGTGTCCCTTAAGAGTTTCCTACATTTTCTGTTAATCCCATTTACATTTGGTTTGCATATGTCGACATCTCTTGAACCATATGTTGGTTATGATAATGGTGCTAGTCGTAGTACTAGAAACCAATCTTCCACAACATGGGATATATTTTCTCGAAATTACGAGTTAGTGAGTATACAAGGGATTTGTATCGGTCACTCTACCAATAAAATTTTTGAGTATAGCGCAATGATAGAGATATTGTTAGATGTTATATCACATGACATCCACCGTATGGTAATTAGGCTTGACTCACAACTTGTATTACTACAGTTAACCAATGTTTATTTAGTTAGAAGTCCAACTACGCTCTATATGTTATTAAGGGTTCCTCTTCTAGAATGATACTTTGATTTCATCCTATATCAACAGATTTCTAAAAATATAAACACATTGACATATGCATCGGCTAATAATGTTTTAGATAGACATTTGCGACACATGTAAATAAATTTCAATACACATCACATCTGTTGAAATACATAATAGAAACATAAGAAACACTGACGATATATATATATATATATATATGAGTTTGGTTTTACAAAAAATTTCCGGAGACACATATGGCAACATGACCTATCATATCCAAAACTGCACATGCAAATATGGCTATAATCCTTCTAGTAGACTAATCATAGTGCTCATGGTAACATGCCACAAAACAAGCTATCTTGCATAGTTATTGACCAATACGACTAGGCACTCTGATAGTGTGTTAGTGCAATCCCATAGGAATTTGGTCAATAGCGGTCTCAGCTATGCCATGTGTCAAATCCTCCATATGACACTCTACCTCTACTAGGGTCTTAGCCATATGTTGGAGAGATGAGGAATCCATAGGTAGAATGAGTCCAATATCTACATGTACAAATTGATACTTTAATCTCGGATACATAAAAAACACAAAAAATTGTAAAACTTGAAAATAAAAAATGGACAATATATCTTACCTATAGTACCCCATCGCTCGCCATCAAGAAGCACAAGCTCAACGTATCCATGAAAATCCATCTCCACATATGGATAATCCTCTATCATAATTATCTGCCTATGCATCCATCTAAAGAATACTAGTGTGAAGCTCATTTCTGATGAACCTGCATGTTGAGACATGATATTGACCCACCTCCTCATCTGTGGGACTCTTGGATTAGTGGGCTTGAGTAAAATTTGTTGAGGTTGTAGTAATGGAATCTTATCTAAAGAAAAGGAGTTCAGGATTGAAACATAGCAAAAATTATTCAATCATCCTTATTTTTCCTTATTCATCTTCTCTTTCATATTGACCAACACTCCATCACTCCAATTGAAAATGGTTGGCTCTATACATTTTAGAGTGTATTGCATGTATGCCCTATCGACCATGTGTAGTATTGAGATTTTGAACAATATGGAAATAATGAATAGGATCGTCCCTAAATGAAATCGTAACACATATTTTATGTTGATCTTACCATGCTTGGTTGGTTGGGATAAAGGTCTGCAATGGGTGATGGAATAATATTTGACTGCCTCTCCACCCCTTCTCATGCCTGAGAAAGAAACATGGGTACCTCTCCTAGATAAGCCAATCAAGAAATATATGTCCTCAACCTGTATTTTGGGCATATGTGCTCCTAGTATGAATTCTTGAGCCTGAACATCCCATGCATGCACAAGATATTCTAGTAGCTCCATTTGTTTCCTCATTCCAGGAACTCAGAAGAAATTAAGTAATCCACAATCTCTTAAGTCCTAGATGGTGGTAGCGTCATTTTATGAATTCATATATTTCACTTAATGTTCTATTTCCCTCCTTATTAAAGTCATTTTTTTTCCAATTAAGTCCCGAAACATCAAAAGGAGACTCATTAGGAACCATTTCATGAAAAAAAATTGAATTTTGTTTAGAGAAAGTGGTTAAAAAAAGCTAGGAGTTGCACTCAACGCACCCACCCAAAGGGAGACAACGTGTTTCAACACTTCTTGAAGTGTAAATGATCCCATATCAATGCTCCTTTCAACCTTCAGAGGGTACGTTTATCTCGGGGCGAGGAATTAGAGCCCTAGGGTTGTAAGAACCTTGGTGAATATTCCATGCAAATAAATTTAAAAAGGGAAAAATAATAACCATAGTTATGGGACACTTATTCCAAGCTGAATGCTGGGAACAAATTCATAGTGTGGGTGTTCGTTTCGGTTATTATGGCTAGGGAAATTGGCAAAGGAAATGGAAAAGGCTATGGAAAGGAAAAATGGAATGTTTGGAAATTTATTTATGAAAATAGTGGAAATGAGGAGAAAAATAAGGTGAAAGGTCACATGTTGTATGTGAGGAGGAAAATGAAGGAAAATAATGGAAAATGAAGAAAATAGACGCCACATTAATAAAAAGGCTTCTAAGGATCAGTTCATAGATTTTGGTCAATTCATTTTGGATCTCTCTCTCTCTCACTATTGGATACCTAGAGTTTTCTTGGAGAACTTTATCATTGGATCAAGAAAGGAAAAGAATACAAAGATGATGAAAATATCAAGAAAGGAAGATCAAGATCAAGAAACTATAACAATTCTACTTGCAGGGATTGAATTGTATGTGTGATTTCCTTACTAGATTTGGCATGCATGGTTATGCATGTGTGTTCTTGGCTCTTTTATTGTCATTAGCATGGGTTTTTCAAGGTATGATAATTTTCTTCAGCCTTTCCTTTCCATTTCCGGATAGCCATGGTGTGATGGGGTTCTCGTTTTTTGGTTGAGATGGATTTCTAGATGGATTCGAAACTGAGTGAGGTGGATCTAAGAATAAAATAAAACATGGCCTAGTGATCCCTAAACCAAACCGTGTATTGCGTTAAAGCCACTGCCCTAGTGACCCTTGAAATGAACTATGGGTTTCGGTAAATCTAGGTATTGTGTGCCTCAGTGGGCCTAAGAATCCTCAACTAGTGAATGGAAGGAGATACGGTAAATCCTAGAGGTGGATTCTGTTGATCAGGCCTAGGAATCCTTGTCAGTGAATGATAGGATATATGAGAAATCCTAGAGGGTGGTGTCTTGATTATGGCTTATTGATCCTTGGATCAGAATGTGGATTGCGGTAAAGCCTAGAGACTAGGAGAAAGGAAAATTCCTCACAGTGTAGGTGGAGAAATTTGGTGGAATCCATGCTTGTTTAGGGTCTAGTGATATAGTGACGATTGTGGCAAAAAGTGGTTCTATTGATGAGGGTGAGGTGGTTTAGCCTTGGGAACCCCTGGTTTCTTCTTTTGGTTCTGAGTCCCACATTGATTCTTGGAATATGGCACGAGGGTGATTGGCTAAAGAGAGATTTGGCTCAACTAATGTATTTTCAGGTGGAACATGGTCGTCCCATACCAGGTTGGATTTTTCATTCATCAATAAGAGTTCCTTTCCTTGGTATTTTATGTGTAAATGTATTGGATTATACGTGGCATTAATGGCTATTGTATCCTCATTATTTCTATTGTTTATATTCTAGTTATCAATATATTTTATGACAGTGAAAATGTATGGTTTTCATCATGGTTTGATTTGTAAATGAATGGGAAATGAATATATGACCTAATATATGATAATGCAACTAAATTTATAAGGTATCAATGATTCTTAGATAAGTATGAGACCCCTATGCTTAGATATGTTATTATGACTACTAGAATACATATTTGTGACATGCTTGACGAAATGTCTGTAATGGCTAGTAGGGGTCCAGTCAAGTTCATCTGTATCATTTTTTTGATGTTACTTTCATTTCTGGAAGTTTCATGGAGTTATGGGTAGTGGCCTGAGTCTTGACCCTGAAAAAGCGGCACAAAATCTATATTTTTTGGCATAGAACTACCTGGGAAAGTCCCTAGTTGCCCACATGCATTACTATGGGAGCAACTAGAGGGTCCTAGTCACATGCATGCCCATTTCAAGGGAGCGACTGAGGCTTTAATGTAGAAAAGTGTTATTTTTTATCAGGGGATGATCGCTTGGATGGGTTGGATGGCTCCCGGGGGTTCTGTTGCATATGTTGAAGGTTAAATTGGTTGTGTTACATTGGTTCCACTTACTTAACTATCCATGGGGAGTTGAATAAGGTGATTTTATGAATATTAAGAAAGGTGTGAAAATGAAATAATTATTAATTAGTGATTTAACAATGGGGTTAAGGAATAATAAATAAATAATGATCTATTTATTTATTCCTAGGTGATTTATTCAAATGTGACAAGGAATAATTGTCAAATAATTATTTAATAATTATTCCTAGAGAAAATTAAATAAATAATTATTTATTCAATTATTCTCATGGGATTTTTTAATTTCAAACAGAAATAATTTAATAAAAATGGTTTACTAAATTATCTCCTATTGTGAAAGTGATTTTACTAGCGTAAAATTAGATTTACATTGTGTATTTTGATCCACCTAGTTAGAAATGTCTAGGTGATCAATTTTTGGTGATAACATCTCCCCAGTTGAGAGGGAGCAAGGATTCACTACCTGTTTGAGAGAGAATCACGATTACCTTCCTTATTGAGAGGGAGTGATAAATGACATCGTGTTCTCCATGTGTCATACACTAGACCAAGACTAAGAATCATAAATATAGTGAAGGCACTAGTAGGGAGAATGGAGGATTATATAAGCATATAGGACCAATACTCCTTGAGTGTTTGGAATCCAAGATAGGAATTAATCCCTTGGACCAATACTCTTTGAGGATTGGATAGGGTATCCAAGATAAGAGTAGTCGAAGAGGACCGATATTATTTGAGGATTAGGAATCCAAGGTAGGAATATTCCTATAAAGACATATTTGGTAAACATTTAGATGGGGTATGTGCATCGAGAGGCAATTGTGGTGGTGTCCATATGTATGCATCCTACCCTTTTTCTCTAATATAGTGTAGAGTTATAAATTTTTAGTCAAGCCCTTGCTATATTGCAATTTGAAAATGTTGGTTATGATGTTGATGCTTGATGATGGCTTATCAATCTGACCCTTCTTATGAGAATATTTTAATTTGAGAGTATCCTTGTACTGGTTATGTAATTATGAAAATATCCCTTATTAAGAGGGAGAGTTGGAAAATTTAATTAGGTTTGGTCTTCATAATTATCATTGTACTTATGTCCTTATATATTTCATGTAAAAAACAAAATGTAACACCCTCCTCCCACATCTACCCATGTAACTGGAAAACCAGGGTAAACATGTGATGAGAGGCTACTATTATCTAATTCAACGCCCCATGTATATTTAATGAAGTGGACCTGACATAACACAAGCAACCTAACCTTCAACACATGCAATATAACCCTCAAGAGCCATCCAACCCTTCCAAGTGACCAACCCCCGAGACAACCTGACATTTTTTTCCATTAAAGCTTTAATCACTCCGTTGACATGGGCATGCATGTGACTGGGAGCTTCCAGTCTCTCCCATAGCAAGGCATGCCTGTGACTGGGGACTTTTCCAGGTAGTTCTGTGACAACAAATCTCTATTTTTTGCCACTTTTTCAGGACCAGGACTCATGCCATTGCCCAAAACTCCATGAAACTTCCAAAAATGAAACATAAAATTGAAAAAATGATACAAATGCAAATACTTGAACAAGGACCTGACTGGAACCCTACTAGCCATGGCAGGAATTTCATCCAATATGTCACAAATAAGCATTCTACAGGTCATAATAACAAATATAAGCATATAGGTATTATACTTATCTAAGAATCACTAAGAATCATTGATGCCTTATAAAATTCGCTGCATTATCATCTATCAGGTCATATATTCATTGCTCACTCATTTACAAATAAAAACATGATGACAACCATACATTTTCACTGTCATAAAACATATTCATAACCAACATATAAACAAAAAAAATAATGAGGATACAACAATCATAAATGTGACATATAATCCAATACATTTACACATAAAATTCCAAGGAAAGGAAATCTTATTTATGAATGCAAAAGGCAACCCGGTATGGGACTACCATGTTCCACCAGACCATAGATTGGTTGAGCCAAATATCTCTTCAGCCAATCACCCTCATGCCATATTTCAAGCATGAACGTGGGGACTCAAACCAAAATAACCAACCAAGGCTTCCCGAGGCTAAACCACCTCACCCTCATCAATAGAAATAAGCTTTACCACAATCCTCACTCGATCACTAGGCCCTAAACAAGAATGGATGGCACCGAATTTTGTCCACCTATAATATGAGTAATTTCCTTGTCTCCTAGTCTCTAGGATTTACCACAATCCAAAGTATGATCCAGGGATTTCTAGGCCATAATCGCGACACCACCATCGAGGATTTACCGTATATCCCACCATTCATGGGCAAGGATTCCTATGCTTTATCAAGGGAAATCACCTCTAGGATTTACTGTATATCCCTCCCTTCACCGATCGAGGATTCCTAGGCCTCATGGCACACCATAGCTAGCTTTACAACAACCCACAGTCTAGTTCGGGGGTCACTAGGCCAGTGGATTTACCGCAATCCACAATGCGGTTGAGGGATCGCTAGGCCATGTGTTCTTTCTTTCAAAGATCTAACTCACGCAGTTTCAAATCCATATGGAAATCCAAATCAACCAAAAAAATGAGTACCTCATTACACCATGGCTATCAGGAAATTGCAAGGAAATTCTGAAGAACACTGTCACACTTGGAAAAACTCATGCCAATGAAAACAAGAGAACCAAGAACACACATGCATAACCATGCATGCCAAATATAGCAAGGAAATCACACATGCACAGCGATACATGCAAGTAAACTCATTGTAGTTGCTTGATCCTTCTCTTTCTTGCTTGATGTTTGCTTCATCTTTGCCTTCTTTTCCTTTCTTGATCCAATGTTGAAGTGCTCCAAGAAAAATCTAAGTGTCCAACAGTGCGAGAGAGAGAGAGAGAGAGAGAGAGAGAGAGAGAGAGAATAGAGAGAGATCTTTAAAACTTAACTGAAAAAAGGTACCAAATGATCCTCATAATACTTTTTATTAATGTGGCCTCTAATTTCTTCATTTTCCATTATTTTTCCTCATTTTCCTCCTCACATGAAACTTGTGACCTTTCACCTTATTTTTCTCGTAATTTCCATTATTTTCATAAATAAATTGCCAAAAATGTCAATTTTCCTTTCCAAAGCCTTTTCCAATTTACTTATCCATAATTAACCAAAATTAACACCCACACTAGGATGTTTTTCCCAACATTTAACTTGGAACAAGTGTCCCTTAATCCTGGTGATTATTTTGCCTTTATTAACTTTTATTACATGGAATTTTCACTAGGGTTGTTACACAAAAGAAGAAAAGTAATTTGTAGTTTTCAAGCATGGGTTTCATGCTTAAGTCAAATTTTTTATTTAGTTCAAGCATGTTCTTCATGCTTCTAGCATTTATTGATTCAAAATAATATTTTCCATGATTCAATTCATTGTACTAGAGTCAAGTCCTATTTTGACTTTTGAAAGAAAAAGAAAAAATAATTTTATTTGAGTCAAAATTGTCAATTTTGTCCCCACAAGACCAAGTTGGCCCTATAAGGGACCAATTCGACCTCTTGGATGTGTATAAATAAAATACAACTCATCCTCATTTGGATCATCACAAGAAAGTTTTACTTTTGTGCCAAGATGAAAGAGAAAAACTAGTGAAGAAGTCAAGGAAAAGAGTAAAATTATAAAGAGAGAGAGAAAAGGTCAAAGGAGGAATAAATCCACCACACGTGTGAAGTATTCTGCCATACAATTTTCCACACATGTGAAGTTTCATTCAGCTATAGGAGCCAAACGTTGCAGACCTATTGTATGGGCCAAAAATCGGAAGTTTTCCCAAGTTTGGAGAGCTTTGATTATTGTTGACATGAGTTAATTTTGAATTTTTGGAAGAGTTTGGAAGGAGGGATGACTTGGGTCTTGTGGGAGGTCTTTGCCTTGTATTTTTCACTTTCATACAATTATATAAGAAGAGAACAAAATTTGACTGGGTTTCCCCCTTCCGGGTTTTTCCCTGGCTTGGAGCTTATATCTTGTGTTCATTGTCCTTTTGTGATCTTCATGTTCATGATTTGGTAATTGTTTTATGAAAGAGAACATAATAAAAGTAATAAGAAGCTAACATAATTTTATAAGAAATGATCAATTAAGAGAAATAAACCCTAATTGGTTGCCCTAGTGATTTCAAAACAGAGACCACTCGCTAGTGATGTGGCAATGCCACATGCTGGGCTGGTAGCGTCATGAGTTGGCCAAGTGGCAGTTCCACATGGGTAAGTATGGTGACGTGGACCTTCTCGAAGGGTGAAGGAATGCCATGTGGGAATTACGTGGGGAGCATGTGAGTGCCATGTGGTAGAACAACGTTGACATGGAAAGGGCTTAATGGACGATTTTCGAATGGCCATATTTTATGGTATGGATGCAGGTTTTCGAAAAATTTCATATCATTGGAAAACCCTCAATGAGCTAGACACAATGTCTATGCTTGTTTTACATTTTGAGAGGTTTGAAAAATGTCAAAATATTATGACCCCATTTCTATGACTAGATTATGAAGGTCGAGTAAATCTTAGTGACATCCTCTTATACCAATAGTACTAGCTATTGGGTGGATGGGGGTGTTATCTATATATATATATATATATATATATATATATATATATAATCTAGATCTATCATATGAAGAGAGAGAAAATTTCCCTTAAGGTGCATATAGTCGTGTTAACTCTGGATCTATGGACAAAGGGGAAAAGTTCCTCAAAGTGAAAAATTATTTAACATAAAAAAACTTAAATAAAGGTTTGCACATTGAGGGATGTGATCCCTCTCCATGCATGATAGATCCAAAATTAAATGTATTTACACTATTTGTAATTCAGTTATGATGTGAATGTTAAAGTAAGCTTAGGTAATTTAGTGCATAATAGGCTTCAAAATTTTCAAAGGAAATTTAGGTTTGGAAATTAATTTGAGAATCTCTCCTTCCATGGAATTTTAGTTAGATGAGCATAAGGAATTTTTGGCCCTGGAATCAATACTTCAAGTAGTTTTTCTTGATCTATAATTCCCTTGTAAGGTACTTATAATTATCTTAAGCATTGAAATGATCTTCATATTCATTTGTATTTCTACACTATCTTGGCTTCTAGGGGTTGTATTCAAGAATATGCTAGCATAAACACTTTTAACTAAATCATGGTTTGATATGTCCTAAATGACTCAAAGATTGAGGATGCATATCTCTACTTCTAATTTTCAAGGTTCGATATATTCCCATTTGTATGAACTCCATATATGCATTAGTAAACTTTAGAACCTCAAGGTGTATATCAGAATGTAGGAGCTTGTTCCAAGCTTCTATTTTGTATTCTTTTAGTGGGTTGATGTACTATTGATGGTTTGTTCCATTTGTCATTTCAAATAAGAGTTCCTTGTCAAGAGTCTCTTGCATGGCAGCGATAATTGTAAATATAGGATTGCTTCTAAATTTATATCCTAATCAAGTCTTCAATATTACAAATACTTTGTATATGTGACTTGATTTTATTTTTTCTGTCACATTTAAAATATTTTGAAATATTGCTTCATAGTAACTGAAGGTTGTTACTCATTTTGCATGGTTGGCTAGTTGCTTGAGCATGCTTGATAAATATAAAACATTTCTTGCTCTCTCAGAGAAATTAGTTGTTGGTTGATTGAATATGCTTGATAAATATAAAATATTCCCTATTCTATCAAAGAAAGTGGTGGTACCATTGTTCTCCTATAGTAAAACGTGATTATACTCCATACAAAAAAGGTAGGACTAATTATTAGCCAGTGCTCATTAACATATCGATGCTTGTGATTACGATGATTAAATTTATTTCACCTAGAAAAGGGTGAACATGACATCAATAAGGTTGAACCCAATTGTTATGTACCTAAACACCAAGTACTGGGTTGGATTTCATTAGGCTTAATAATTCCTGAACAAAAAATTTTCCTGCTCAATACAATTAATTAAGGCCACATTAATCCTAGCCTTTAAATATGATATAATTACCATTTATCGACATAAATTTATGTGGATTTTTATCTTATGAATGTACTATTGGCCATTTTACAGAATATATAATAAGGCACCATTTTCATTACCATTTGTAACAAGCTCATCGTGGATAGTTAGACGAGGAAGTGTTGCATACTGAAAAGGTATGCTTCATCTCAGATACATATAATGTTGGGAGTGACTGCGTGGATCTGATCTTCAATTTTTTCTCTCATCTTCCATCTATGAACTAACAAAAAGGATGAGGTGTGAATTAATTCAATGGAAAATGAGACTTTAGTGTAATGTGAGCAATCATTTATTTTTCCCTATGATAAAAAATTGAAATGTGAATGCATATGGTTCCTATTTCAGTTGCCTGAAATGCTTAGGAGGGCATCCTACATGCTAGACTGGCCAAATATTATTTCCCTTTCCTTCCCACTATGAAGGCATTTAGTATGAGGCGCTATGGTCATGTGGTTCTTTATTGTTTTATTTAGGGGGAATGGGTATGGCTAATCCTGGTTTTCCCACCTTAAGTGTTTAGTTAGATACAGGTGTGTGTTGAGCCTCATTAAACTTTGATCTACAATCACATTCAACAAAGATTGGTTGTTGTGATTTATAAACGAAGACTTGAAAAGGTTGATAATATATCTGTTCTTGTAAAATATATTGTTGAGTTTCCAAATCCCCAATCGAACTCATTGAGTGGACCTTCAAACTTATATTATGGTGGAAAAATTACTTAAACAGGTTCATACTGTGTTAATCAATATTCCACAGTTTTATTTAACAAACTTGACTTAAATCTGTGGTGTTTTCTCTTCAAGGGTTACAACATGGTTCCGTTAATCTAAAATATTTGATATAACTTAAATGGACACGACTATCATCCGCATAGGAGAGAGTTAATAAGAATATAGTACATTATTAATTGAGAATGAAACCCCATAGGGATGTTCTATGCAAATCTAGTAACCAACTGAACTCATTGAGCGTACCTTTAAACTTATATTATGGTGGAAAATTTACTTAAACATGGTCATATTGTGTTCATCAATATTCCACGGTTTTGTTTAACAAAACTTTACTTAAATCTATGATGTCCTCCCTTCAAGGGTTACAGCATGGTTTTGTTAATCTGAACTATTTGACATAACTTAAATGGACATGAATATCATCCACATAGGAGAGAGTTATTGAGAATATAATACATTTTTATAGAGAGTCCTATAGGTGGAAATAGTTTTGTAATAGTGTGGAATGACTCGTTGAGGATTTTTTATATAACCCAACACTTCGAACTACTGAAATGAGTCCATCTTTAGGGGAATGCCATATTTCTTGAGAAGGTTGATGTTATTCAAAGAGCTTAAGATCATAGTATATAAATATATGTGAGGATAAAAGAGGATGATTGGTAGATTGGGTCAGCTGGAATGATAGTCAACTTTTTTATCTTATGTTATTTAAATTTAAATTTTTTTTTTTAATAAATTAAAGTATTAATTAATTATCAAATTAATACTAAATTTATTTTAATAAATTATTAAATTGATCCTAAATGTATATCAAAATTTGATATTATGATTCATATTTTTGTTATTTAAATTAAGTTAAAAATAATTATTTTAATAAATTATTTAATTAATTATATATTTAGGGCTTGTGTGATTTGTATTTTGTGTAGAATTGTTTTATGGAATCAGTGTATCTATTTTTGATTGAGTCAACGTTTCGAACCAATTCATCATTAGGATTAATTTAATAATTAATTTAATAATTTATTAAAATAAATTTTAATTTAATTTAAATGACAAAAAGTCATAATTATAATATCAAATTTTGATATAAATTTAGGAACAATTTAATAATTTATTAAAACAAAATAATTTATTAAAATGTATTTAGGATTAATTTGATAATTGATAAATAATTTAATTTATTAAAAAAATAATAATTTTATTTAAATAACATAAGATCAAAATTTTTTACTATCATTTCAGCTGACCCAATCTACCAATCATCCTCTTTTACCCTCACATATATTTATATGTACTATGATCTTAAAATATTTGAATCACATCAATATTATCAAGAAATATGGTGTTCCCCTGAAGATGGATTCATTTCAGTAGTTTGAAACGTTGGGTTATATAAAAAATCCTCAACAGGTCATTCCACACCATTACAAAAATATAGTACATTATTAATTTAGAATGAAACCCCATAGGGTTTTCCTATGCAAATGCAGTAATAAGTCTAACTTTGATAAATTATATAAAAAATAATCGTAAGGAATTTGTGTTTATGTACAAGCATACAACCTGGAAACTCTAGGTTAGATATGTATTGGTCTCAATGCCCCATAAGTATTGATCTCAACACCCCATACGTATTGGTCTCAACACCCCATACATTCATGGGAAAGATTCTAAAGGATAATGCAAACATGAAGAGTACATATGGCTTATTTGTAATGGACGATTCTAGAGGATAGTGCAAACATGACAAGTACATCTAGATTATTTTTAATGCAATAAATTTAAGACTGAGAACTGTAGCACCTTGGATATCATGTCAACATATTTATGAGATTTTCCGAATATCTGGAAAAATGTTTGATATATATGAAATTTTTTGAGCCACGTTATAGTTAGTTGTTGTAATAATTGAGAGGCAACATCCATGAAATTCCTCCACAAATCCCTGCAGTGTCATGGAGCTGTAAAAACCTAATACATCACTATTAGGGATCCAGATGCATTCAATTATGGAAATTTAACTAGAGGAAAACAATTTGAATCCAAAGAATGTTGGTTTTTTTTTGGAGTATATATATCTAACAAATGTTCTTGTGAAAGAAGAGAGTTCCAAGATTGTGAGGAATCCTGTTGGAGAGTTATTGTGCCTTAAAAGAAAGGGAATACATACTATTGGGGATCCATATGCATTCAACATGGTATAAAACACCTTGAATCCAAAGAACAATGTTATTTTCTTTGATTACATATATGTAAAAAATGTGTTTGAGAGCGCAAAGTTCATGGTTTTGAGGAATCCTTGGTAGAGGGCTATTATGCCCGTTTATTTCAAATAATTTCATCTTCACAAATATCATTTGAACCAAATAAACTAAACAATATATGCACACAATTCATATATACAAATAAGTAGTGATATGCCACTATGTGGATCTTGGTAATAATTTCATCATATATACTCACTATTTTTCACTTTTTGGCATGCAAATCAGTGTTTTAGAGGCAGATTTTTAAGTTGTCACAAAAAATTTACATGATTCACAAGGTAAGAAATCAATCTTTGGTGTAATTGAAAATTTTAGGTTTGATAATTAAAGTTCATTTATAGGTTATAAATTTCTTCAAACTTTCACTTCTAATTGAGTATTCAACTAGACATATTGAGTATCTTATACGTAACTATTTTTCCCTCCAACAATTTTTCATAACTTCCATAACCATTAGGCAGGGACCTACAACTTCAATGTTATTTTGCGTGCTTAGTGAAATATTTTCCAAGACTTAAAAATGTTTTATAATTTATTAAAATTTATAGAATTTATAATTTATAAAGTTACAAAGTGTAATTTTTTAAATTCTAATTATTTAAAGGGTGCCAGCTCAATGGAAGAGCACCTGTGTTACAAGAAGGAGGTTGGTGGTTTGATTCCATCATGCCCTGATATTCATATGAAATGGTGACGATTAGTTCTTGGTGACAGAGGCTCTTTTGACCATCACCAATGAGTGTATGGCAATATTTTTCGACCCTCACCAAAATATGAAATAGTTACAGTAAAAAAACTCCACCATACACATGTGTCAATAGTGACATCCATTAAAAGTCTATCACCATAAATAATTGTTGTTCATATGAAATGGTGACGGTCAACGAATGTCATCAAATGAACGTCACCATATATATGCATAAATAGTGACAACCATGAAAGTTCCATCATAATAAATCATTGTTTTTCATATGAAATGGTGAAGGTCACTATCTGTCATTATAATCATTATTCATGACAGACCTTGAATGTCACCACAACACCTATTATTTTGGTGATGCCACCTTTGGTGACATTCATGTTTTTGGTAACAGATGCTAATGTGTGTCACCATTGCTGATATGAAATGGTGGCGGTCATTATCCATCATTATAAATCATTATTGGTGGCAGACCTTGAATTTCACCACAACACCTATACTTTTGGCGATGCCACCTTTGATGATGTTCAATTTTTGGTGAGAAAGGCTCTTTTGACAATCACCAATGAGCTTATGGCGACATTTTTTGACCCTCACCAATTTCCTTTTTTCTTTTAGTGTGACTCTAGACACATTCTAAACTAGCAATATGTACAGTTAGAAAAGAATGGTTAATTTATGATATAGTTACATATATATGTATAGTTATACACACACACACACACACACACACACACATTGACATAAAATCATTGTACATTAATGATGTTTTATGGTGTGAAACAGGTCAAACCATATAGATAAATCTTAGTAGATCCCCTCCACATTCTCAATAAGAAAGAAACAATACTGCGGAGGCGAGCTATCACCGGTGCAATGGAGACACTTTATCCATGAAGAGGCGACCTAGGAGGATGAGCACATCATGCAGAAATATTTCCCTTGTTTCAAGAATAAAATAAACATCGAGGATGTTGTTCTGCTCAAGGGGGGGAAAGATGTAACACCCACCCAGGTTATGTAAGTATTTATATTTACTTCACTATGCAAGGACTCGGTAATTCCTAGGATAGTTAAAAGTTAAGAAAAAAATTTACAGAGGTTAAATTATGGTTTATTTTCTTAAATATTTGTTATGTGAATCAGTGGAATTGAGAGACATATATTTTAAAAGAAAATATTTAATTTTTCCAAGTGGTTGAGATGGTTATTTTTCCTTCTCCTAAGAGATTAAAAACATCTCAATTTTTATTTGGAAGGCCAAGAAGTTCATGGGAGGAGAGAGAGCCCGAGGCTAGAAAATAAAGGGAAAGTAAATCTTGTACAAGACGCTGCGAAGGAGAAGCAGGATGTTTCCCAGGGTATTCTTGAGTTGGTCAAGAACCGGTGGAAACCCTGAAACTTGAGAGTTCTTGAATGGACTAGGAGTCTCAATTAATTTCCTGATAATATGAGTATGCAGATAAGTACTCTATTTCAGTTGGAAATGACCTTTGTGCTATAGTAAATGTATTTTTCTTATTTATATTCATTTATATTATTATTTGACATGGATAGACTGTATTGATGGATTATGGTTTTTCTTTATTATTACGAATATGAATGTAAGACAGTTATGGTTCATGTTTGATTAATCTAATAGACCTCTCTATGTTTATATTCTTTCTCTTTTTAAAGAAAAGAGAAAAGAAAAATAACAAACTGGTTATGGGTAACCCTGCAATTCCTGAGAGCCAAGAAGATAAGAAAATCTAGGTTAATACACGGTATTAAATTATACTCAAATAGGATGGTTTGTGTAGGAAGGAATAGTCAGGCGTAATGGAAAAACTTGAATTTTGCAACGTAAATAATGAACCAAAAAAAGTATCATCATGTATATGTGTTGTAATGTAAAATCATATGATGTTCAGAAAATGAAATCCATCATGATAAAGTTAATGGAAACCAATGTGATAGGTTGGAGTGGGTTAGTTTCCATTCTGGAACTCAAGGTTCATACCAGAAACAATCTCTCTTGCTACCAAACATACCCAAACATTAAACCCGGGAGTAGGGCCATTGTTTAGTGCATGTGACTTAAAATTAAGGTAAAAAAAGAAATCTATGGGTGTAATAAATCGCACAATGGAACGAAATCATCATCATACGTTATATTTTTTTTCTTCAATAAAGGACTATCACAAAATTAAGAACTTCTAGCTAAGATAGTTACAACGAATAAAACTTTGAGAACATCAATTACAAAACAAGAATAGAGCTTAGACAATCTATAGTATAAAATTGTTCAGGAAATTAACAAGATTAGAAAGAAAACCCTGGTGGGTACTCCACGAAAAATAATAAATATACATACTAACACCAATGTAGGGAATTCTACAGTACCATGGTTGCGGGTTTCACCCAAGGTAATCACATATCACCAAAACAAGATAAACAGGAAAGTTGAGTTAAAATTCTCTCTTTGGGGTATAGCTTAAAAGAACAAAAAGAGACATTGTAACCTTAGTAACTTGTAGGTAGGAATTTCCTTAATTACCTGAAAAAAATCTTACTACATAAGGGTTAGGCTAAATAATGTTGAGTTATGGCTCATGACTAATACTAAACATTGAAGAACTAAGATTTTAAGTCGTGGGGTTAAGTGTATCCACAGCCTAGAGATATGAAGTGGACATCTGGGACGAGAACCATCCTGTGGAGGCCAAGTGATGATAATCAAAACCATATCGACGAGAACTAAACCTACTCACCTGTGTTAAGCCCAAAAGAAATTTAGCAGGAAACCAAGTCAATAAATGCTAAAAATCTAACTGGAGGGTGAAGCATTGTATCAACTAACAAAAATTACCTCATAAGAGGATTTTGGAAGCTTTTTCCATAAGATAAGTACCTGTAATATAGTGGAAGGAGGTCAAGAAATGAAACTAGCCTCGGTAAAATGCAGAGGGATAGTAAAGAATTAGCAAACCTAGGATACCTTTCTATGGACATGACTAGAGTGAGAATAGCAGCAACAATGCTACAAGGAAGCAGAGCGAGAGTCACCTGAATCATTTGAAAACTTAATAAGGATGTAACCGTGATGCCATACCTACAAAAAGAATACTTAAAGACTGAAATTTTATGAGAAAGTTTACCTGTGTACACCGCCAAAACTCGATACCAAAGCATAGGTCTGTTAGGGTTTTGCTGTAGAGAGGCATCGTTGAAACGACAAATAACAATATGGGCGAGAGACACAGAGGGTGGAGTGGGGTGAATACCCTTAACTACCTATCAAGCCCATCCTATTGAAGTTTGGAGGATCAACAATCACCCATATAGTAATAATGAGTACCAGAGTCATCTTATTGAATCTTGGAGGATCAACAATCACCCATATAGTAATAATGAGTACCAGAGTCATCTTATTGAATCTTGGAGGATCAACGATCACCCATACAGTAGTAATCAATACCGTATAACCTTAATATGTCGTGGGCAGTTAAGTTATGTAATGTAACCCTCGAAATAAAATCCAACTATATATTTTCTAATAGTGATAGATTGATTACATGTCTTGAAGGTGATAAATATTGGATAAATAATATATATTTTTTATTAGGGCCTAACCCCAAGGGGGTTGAGGAGATTTGACCCCGTAACCTCCCAACTAGAGAATTACTTAGCTACGAAAACTTGACCAAGTGAACTATCCCTTAGAGCTTTATATCTTATATTATTATGTATTTTATTATTATTTCTCCATATTTGATAATATTTGTATCTTTTTTATATCATTTTATCTTAAACTTACACTTTATCTTTATTATTTCTTTTTTACCTTATTATTTTTATTCTTTATATTTTACTATTTATCATTATTATTTCTATTTTTCCTACTTTACTATTTTTTTCTATTTTATTCTATTGTATTTACTCTTCATAGTTTAAGATTTACAGTATTATATGCCCTTTTTATAATTTAAAAATAAGCAAAACAAATTTAACATGTTAAAACCAGTGATGAATAGATTTTTATTGAATTTAATATTTTAAATTAATGAAAAAAAACAAAAGAAAAAACAATATGCTAAAAACAAATCAACGTGCTATATTTTTTCTATTTTATTCTAATGTCTTTACTACTTACATAGTTTACTACTTACATTATTATATATCCTTTTAATAATTTAAAAATAAACCAAACAAATTTAACATGTTAAAACCAGTGATGAATAGATTTATATTGAATTTAATATTTTAAATTAATGAAAAAAACAAAAGAAAAAACAATATGCTGAAAACAAATCATTGTGCTATATTGGTATATACCTATTTTTGTTTTTTTTTTTTTTATTTATT
Source organism: Pinus albicaulis (assembly GCA_034641835.2). Lineage (NCBI taxonomy): Eukaryota > Viridiplantae > Streptophyta > Pinopsida > Pinales > Pinaceae > Pinus > Pinus albicaulis. The sequence goes on along the minus strand of CM076572.1, from coordinate 523,043,353 downwards.
TATATATTTTTGTTCTTAAATTTATTTTTAATTTTTTTCATTCTTCTAATCGGTTCTCTACCTATTTTTCATATTCATTTCCATATATTTTTAACTCGTTTTACACCTTTATTAGTCCCTGCCGCCTGCGGCATGGCAGGGACTATTGTAATCGATTTTTTTATTTTCATTAGTCTTGCACAGAAACCGAATTACAAATAGAACTTATAATCCAAAATTTTAATTTTATATTTAATAAACCATTTTTTTTTAACCAATAAGAAACCTCTCGCCGCTATTTTGACCACTAGAAATTTTAGAGATCTTATTTGGCCTCATATCGAGGCCAGATCTCGGGAAACTTAGGGTAAAATTTTCATTTTTGCATATTTTTTTATTGAGATTTCACTCTCGGAAACTAATGCTGGCATTAGTTTAAATGAATTATTTGTATGTGCGGCACTTAGGGGGCTCATTTCATAAGTTTTCATAAGCATTAGTTTGAGATCAGTATCCCGAGGCATCCATCTATAACCAAAGTTCCAGCGTTAATCTTTCCTTCGCATTTTTAACATTTTAAAATGCTAGTAACTAAATTAGTTTTTTTAACATTTTAAAATGCTAGTAACTAAATTCCTAAACTAATGCTAACATTATTTCTAAAACATTATATATATATCTCATTTCATTTTTTCTCAAACATTATATATATATCTCATTTCATTTTTGGTAACTAGAAACCTACCCAACATTGTATGGGCATGTTAGCCATCTGTCATAGCTAACACAGCTAACACCTTCTGCATGTTATGCATCTGTACAGATGCTGTTAATCTTTGTTTGAATAGCATCCCATGTTAATCGTTGTTTGAATCCGTTGTTTGAATCCCTTTTTTGAATTCGCAATCCTCAATTCACTGGCAAAGCAAAGCTGCAACCTGGTCTAAATTTGAAGTAGAAATATTCCATTCACTTGCAAAGCTAAGCTGCAACCTGGTTCTAATTCCTTGTTTGAAGCTCAAAGCCCAGTACCTGTTTGAAGCGTCGCTACAAACTGATTCTCGTCGCCGCAAACTGATTCTAATTGGGTTACTTTGATCATTCCAGTTCGTTGTTTGAATCCCTTGTTTGAATTCGCAATCCTCAATTTACTGGGAAAGCAAAGCTGCAACCTGGTCTAAATTTGAAGTAGAAATATTCCATTCACTTGCAAAGCTAAGCTGCAACCTGGTTCTAATTCCTTGTTTGAAGCTCAAAGCCCAGTACCTGTTTGAAGCGTCGCTGCAAACTGATTCTCGTCGCCGCAAACTGATTCTAATTGGGTTACTTTGATCATTCCAGCCCCATCAAATGGGATTATATGGTATCTGCAATAGACAGGGACTCAACATTGAACCCAAATATCTACGCTGTATATTCAATAATACCATTGATATTCATGAGGAGAGTGCATAAATCGTGTTATGACAAGGGACCGCTCTTACCTGCACTGCGGCACCTGCAATCACCTCTGCAGGCTCTGAATGTAAGGCATTGCATTGGCTATGATTGTTACTTTGTCCATCTGCGTATGTAAGGTACCTCTGTATTTTTTCTTCTTCTTCAAAATAATTGCTCTGTTTGTTTACATTGTACTGTACTTACTAGTTATACTAGAGTTGAGCTTTTGCACCCTCACGCCTGGGCTCGAGGGATTAATTGATTCAGCGAAGGACTATCTCACTTAGCGAGCTCGCTTAAGCTAATCCATTTCTTTCACTCTTTGTCTCACCCTAAAAGAAACAGAACATGCTTCAGAAGAAGTGATGTCTACCCCACACACAAAGAAGATGAATTCAAACTCTTTCAAAAGATCGATATTGTGGCAAGAAATAGTTTATCAGCAGCTATGTCCTTGGAGGGTTAACAATTATTGAGGAGGCACTATCTCATCTAAACTCAGACTGAAATGGCCTTAGAAATCAAATTCATCTCCATATAACAAAATTCAAATTATAAAAGGAAGTAGCTTCAAATACACCAAGAATCACCACACGTATAACAAAGTTTAGACGAAATGAACGAAAGAGAATCGAACCAAGACATTGTTTATGAATATTTCTGAAATTCTCTTTTCCTACTGCAATAAGGCCTAAAAAACCTGGAATTAAGAATAAGGAGGAAAACTGAACGTGCGCTTCTATCAACAAACATAAATTGGATGATTCACTATTCTATTCAGGAAAATTAAAATGATCTAACGTAAACTTAAATGAAAACATGTAAACTAAAAAGAAACCCTGTTGTGAAGCCAAATCCCCCGGGGATTTTTTCACCAAATTAGACCTCCAGACTCGAAGCTTTCCAGTTAACTACCAATCCAGATCAAAGCAAAGTTGAATAGATGTGCGCCCATTGCTTGCTGGTATACATCCTCATGTACAAAGGAAACTGGAGTGAAGTCGGACAGGGAGCAGGTTAGGGCTATGGACTATGAGCATTTATTTGTTCCTCAATAAGGGGTTGTGCTTCTGTGGTGAGATATAGTGGACAGAGTCGACCATGAAAATAGGCTCTGTGCTTCTGCAATGAGATACAGTGGACAAAGTCGACCATGAAAATAGGTTGTGTACTTCTGCAGTGAGATATAGTGGACAAAGTCCCAGTGGAGATAAAATGGACATAGTCGACCACGAAAATATTTGCATGGATGATATCCAAAACGTGGTAGCGTTCCTTTTCAACCTATAATTGTTGGTGCAAGTGTTACTAGGATATTTTCGACACATTTGTATATTTTGACGTGTTCATATGTTCAAGATTATCTGTCATACTTATTTTTTAATTTTTAAAATTAATTTAAGCCCCTTTGATTTTTAATATTAATTTTAGTCGCAGGGAATAACACCTATTTCCAATTCGAAGAACAAGGTGAAAAATTGAAGACCTTATGTCTCTTACTACATATGGGCCATCCCGATGATTTTAATGATGCTCTGCAACAACTGAACAAGACCTTCGGCCTCATTGGTACTAGCTTCATCGTTAGCCAACTGGATGCCTGTGTTCATTTTCTGTTAAACTTAGCATGTCGTCCTCCTTAAAAGTGATTCGCTGGTGGAGGTGGCTATAATTTTTAACACGACACTGCTTACAATGGTAATTGATTACGGGTTGAAAACCTGGACAAGAGCTTTGGCCTCCTCGGTACTGGGTTCACAATGATTTTGCTGGGTCCGTGTGTCTACAGGATGTTTGACCTAACCTGCTGTCATATTTGAGTCGTTTTCGAAGTGATTCATCTATGGAATTGGTTATGACTTTTTATAACATTTTTTATAATGACAAATGGTTACTAGTTTAGCCCTGGAGGACTAACTTTCATCTGGAGGGCAATGGGGAAGTGTCTCCAGACTCCAGGTGTTGGATTTACCCTGCTGCGATCAAGTTTCTAATAAAATATTTACCAGCGCAGTTGGTAATGATGTTCTGAATAGTTATATCTATTATATCAGTGGCAGGGACTTGCTGCTTGCAACTCTCCTTGTTTTATATTTTCTTTTATTTCATTTTCACTTATTTTTTAAAATCATTTTATATTATTACTTTTTATTATTATTTTTATTTTCATAATTTTTTTTCTCATTTAATACTTTTACTTCCATTTTTAGATAATGTATTATTTGTTGAACCCTTAGTTAAACTGAGAGGGGGGGGTGAATCAGTTTAA